>CM051258.1:38192173-38312173 GCA_027921565.1 Artemia sinica
AAAAAAAATTTATTCATATTACCGTTGAAATATATCATCGCTTAGTATAAATCATTAAAAAAAACTTTCCAAAACAGAAGTTTTTCAAAGAAAATTAAAGGCCATATTAAACTTAAGATCAGCAGAAACAAAAATACCTATAATAATTCAAAATCAAAACTACCAGAAACAACTATTATAAGAATACATTAAACCCAAAACGAACAGCAATTGAATAAACAGTCATTGCAAACAAACATAAAACAGGTACTAATATAAATGAATAAACAAACTTTAAAACGAGTAAAAATTAAGTTGAATATACAGATCAAGTTTAAAACGAGCAAAAATCTTTTACTGTTAAAGAATATATGAAACTCAAAACGAGCAGAAATTAAATAAACAATCATAGAAAACAAATATGTAATAGGTACTAATATAAATGAATAAATGAATCTTAAAACGATTGTTTAACACTCCAGAAATTTAACACTCCAGGAAATTTAACTCCATTGTTAAATTTCCCCAGAAAATCTCACCCCGGAAACTTTTCTGCCCATGGAAAAATCTTATCGTGGAAAGCTCCCCCAAGTAGAAAATTCCCGTCCTCCTCCCAAAAAATGCCTGTATACTTGCCAATAACAAATGCTATGCGTAAACAATCGGTAAATTTCGTAGCTTACAGCCCTGTTCCCAGAGCTGTGGGGGAAGATAATATTATCCCCAAGGGCATAATTGTTGGATCTTTCAAATATGCTGAAAAAATAGCTATCTCAAAATTTTTGAATAGATTACTTTGGGGGAGAAAGGGCGTGGGAGGGGGGCTAGCTGTCCTCCAATCTTTTCGGTCACGTAAAAAGGTCACTAGAACTTTTGATTTCTGATAAAATAAGCCCTTTCTCGATCTTCTAGGGTCAATGATTCAATACGGTCACCACTGGGGAAAATAGATAAATAAACACGCATTTGTGATCTCTCTTTTCCCCAAAAAAGCTAAATTCCACATTTTAATATGTAGGAGCTTGAAACCTCTACAGTAGTGTCCTCTGATATGCTGAATTTGATAGTGCGATTTTCATCAAGATGAAATGACATTTTTTGGGGTGTCTCTCCCCACCACCTTTTTCAAAAATAGGGCAATATTTTCTCAGACTCGTGACTTTTGATGAGTAACATTATACTTAATGAATTTTATACATTTTGAATCAGCATAAAAATTCAATTCTTTTGATTTATCTATTATTATCAAAACTCTGTTTTTGAGAGTTTCGGTTACTTTTGAGCCACGTCATTCCTTACTTACATTTCTTTACCACGAACTGTTTGACAAATGATGGTAAAACGGTAATGATAGGTAACGAGAAAAGTCATCAAGTGAACAGCTTCACTTACCTGTTTAGCATTATTAATAAAAGATGGCTGAGGCAATGAAGAAGCAAAAAGAGGACTAGCCAATATACATGGTGTCTTTTGAAAAACAGTTTAGAAGAATAGAAGAATAGATTTGCGAGCTAAGATCATAATCTTAGAAGCCACGGTAATAACAGGGGTCAAGCCTGGACTGAAAAGTGGGCCCTTACACCGGCTAAGGAAGACGTATTAACTCTTTTCCAAAGGGAATTTTCGAAGGGTTGTTTTATGTACTCCTTCGACTGACAGTATTTAAAACAGCGAAATATGCAAAAAGCGTGATTTGATCCCATTTTCTAGGGCTATAGTGAAAGAAATATAAAAATGTCTAGGCAACGTTTTACAGGTGAATGATGATGATTGTCAAAGATTGTACTTTTGGTCATTCGTTGGGAGCCAAATAAGAAAGGATTTTAAAAGAGACTGGTATTTCATAGGTAGTGGATGTAAGCTTTGTTCATGGGAGTAAAGCTATAAATAAATTGGGGCTTAGGATGAGCGTGTATAGTTGTTTGCCTCTGGCAGATTAGTGCTGCAATGAGCCGTTAGCAGTAATAATGGTAGTAGTTTCAGATATCACATATCGATAAAACTAAACGCCAAATGTTTGTCATCAACGATTTCTACCTGGCCCTTTTAAATGCCTTGCAGTTTTTAGGCCTATCAGGGATGAAAATATATTTTGCGCCTATTTTTGGCCTTCATGAAGCATTACAACCAAAATTAGTTTCATTTTTTTTTTTTTTTGGCAAAGTTCACTTTGCCCCAGAATTGTGAGAATAACTTTAAAATGAATTAGAGGTACCAAATTTTTGACCCTACTTTTGGGTGTCATGAATATTTTAGTCATTTGACCTAGGATGATAGATAAAATCAAGGTCCAGTAGCTCCTTCTGGTCGGGGCCGAGCAAAAATATCCTGCCCCATCAAAACAGAACTGTTGAGGCATTTTCAGGTGATACAAAAATGAGTTTCTAGTTTTTCTCTGCATATGTGACTTCCTGACCCAGGAATTTACAAATACAGTTATTCAGTAAGTTCTAAGCTATGCAGTAAACTTGAGTGGCCCTTTTCTGTTGAACCAATATATCAGAGGCAAAAGACAGGGATGGCTTTTTTGAGATTAAGTTAATTACTTCATCAACAATTTGTTTTTTTTTCAATAATAACTGATTATCTAAAAAACGTAATTTTGATATTAACAGATACACCAAAAGATTCAGCTTATTATCCTAAAATTTTACAAAGTAGTAATCAGTAGAGATGTCCTAATATCTCCTATTGCCCACCCCTGCTGCCACCTACAACTTTTTTACATAGTTTAATGGGGACAGTGTCAATGACCTCTTTCTCCAAGGTCTCTTTCCCCAGGTGTGTTTTTGGCACGCTCTCAGGGAATGTTATGATCCAAGTCATTAATGTCTTTGCCTCGGAAACAACTCTTTTGGTCTAACTCCAAAAGATATTAATTACCAAACGCCATGGAAACAGTTCTCCAAGAAACATCTTAGCGATGAATTGTTTTAGCGCGGGAATCAGGTTTCTTATTAATTTGAAATGCGTTAGCGCAGAGATGCCAAAAACAAAAGGAACACGCTGAAATTACGTTTAGGGATTATTTGGGCGAAACTGTTTTAGACAGGTTATGGAATTATTTCGGCGAAACAGTTAGAGACATTTTAAAAGATGATTTTCGAAGAGATTTTGGAAGAGGATTTGAGGGTGAAACTCTGTGGTCGTTATACTACACAAGTTCCATTGAACAGTGTCGTGAGGTCCTCTACCCCAACCCCAAAGGGTTCCGATCCCCCTACCCCAACCCCGAAGGAAGCCCCCGGTCCTCAAAGGTCCCCCGGGCTCCCAAAGGACCACCCGGCCCTCAAGGGTCCCCCAGACCCCCAAAGGAACCCCCGGGCCCCAAAGGGCACCTCCCCCCCTTGGAACCCAAAGGGCCCCTCCCCTCCCTCTCCCTCCCTCTCCTCCCCCTCCTCAGCGCCCCCTCCCCCTCCCCCTCCTCCCCCTCCCCCTCCCCTCCTCCTCCCCATCCCCCATTTTTAATATTTTTTTTGCATTGAGACACAGAAGGGCCCCACCGAGCCCCCCAAAGGGCCCCCGGCGCCCCAAAGGCTCCTGAGCCCCCATTTTAATACTTTTTAAGGCATTATTATATCTTTTCAGAACAAATTATTATTTTAGGGAATTATTTCGGCGAAACGGTTAGAGACATTTTAAAAGATGATTTTTGAAGATGTTTTAGAAGAGGATTTGAGGGTGAAACTCTGTGGTCGTTATAATACACAAGTTCCATTTGATCAGTGTCGTAAGGTCCCATACCCCAACCCCAAAGGCCCCCGGTCCCCCTAATGCCCCTCGAGCCCCCAAAGACCACCGGGACCCCTCCCCCCCATTTTTTTTAAAAAATAATTTTTGAAATTTTTTTAACATGGTATTTTTTTTTAACTTTTTTACGTATCTTAAAATGATATGAAATATGCTTACGGCACTACCAATCGTACTCTGTGCTTGTTCATAGACACGACGCGGCTTTCCTACTGGTACTCTATGGCAGGTTATCGACACTACCTAGTTTATTGTGTGCATTAAATCAGTATTTTTTTCGCAGTGGAAGGATAAACACACAATTCATATCTGTAAAAAAGTGAAGATGAATTATTCGACTAAAGTATGTACACATGAAAAAATCATCGTCGCGTTGAATGCTGACAAGGAGAAATACCTGAACTATGAAACGAGTGCAAGTGGTAACACTATTGGAAATGTGTGCATGCGTTGTCATGACAGCGAGAAGTTAGATTTCTTTGGAGTACCCAAGAATTTCAATCGTGTAAACGGTGGATATGCGAGAGTAACATTACCAGAGAAATTAGTGCTCAAAGAGAATGCAAACTTAAAAATAATTGTCGATGATCGGGGACAACTCCTTGCTACTGTTGCTGGTAACACATTACCTGTTGATACATCCTATCAGCATCTTTCCTATATTAGCATTTTAAAGAGAACAAGAAGAAGACAAGCATACTCCTGCAATAATGTCATTAATCATATCTTGTCAATATGTCAAAACTGCTATCTATGTAAAAATAATGTTACAATAGACAGTAAAATCGCAGGCAGAATAAAAAGGACATTAGCATACAATATCATCAATGAATATAAAGATGAATTGACGGAAAGTGAAGCGAAAGTGTACTAATAATGTATAATAATGTATTTAACATATTTTTATATTAATATTCTACATGTCGTTATTTCATTAAAAATATCTTATGCATTATTTTGTTAAGTGTTCATTATTTTTAGGGTATGCTAGAACGTCAAACGTTCAGAATATCTATTAAAAAGGTCAGAGATGTAAGAAAAAGAATTTTTAGAGATAAAGATACTACTAGCAGGCTCAATTTTTCATAGAAGATAGAAAAGTTCAAGGTCTCTTCTGAATTTTACCAAAGAACACAATTCAATTCTAATTTCTCCAGAGAAAATAAAAAGCTTACACTTCAGTTTTAAGTTCACCAAGACATAAAAAATTTAAATTTCAGTTCTAAATTTTTCCGTAGAAGATAGGAAAAGTTATACTAAGATTGTGATTATTTTCTATGAAGATAAAAAGTTTCACTTTAATTCTAAATTTTCTTAAATTCAGTTCCGACTTTTCACATAGAGATGAAAAAAATTTAAAGTTCTGTTCCAAATTTTTCATAGAATTTTGGAAAAGTTATACTTTGATCGTGAATATTCAAGTTCTCTTCTGAATTTTACCAAAGAACACAATTCAATTCTAATTTCTCCATAGAAAATAAAAAGCTTACACTTCAGTTTTAAGTTCACCAAGACATAAAAAATTTAAAGTTCACTTCTAAATTTTTCCGTAGAAGATAGGAAAAGTTATACTATGATTGTGATTATTTTCTATGAAGATTAAAAGTTTCACTTCAATTTTAAATTTTCTCAAAGAAGTGAAGAAAAGTTCAATTTCGATTCTGAATTTTCTCAATGAAAATGAAATAAGTTATTGATCATTTCTATTTTCCCAAAATAATATAAAAATTTTCCGCTTCAGTTCAGATTTTTCTCGAACAGATGAAAAAATTTAAAATACCGTTCCAAATTTTTCATAGAAGATAGAAAAGTTCAAGTTCTAATCTGAATTTTACCAAAGAACATAATTCATTTCTAATTTCTCCAGAGAAAATAAAAAGTTTCCATATCACTTTTAAGTTCACCAAGACATAAAAATTTAAAGTTCAGTTCTAAATTTTTCCATAGAAGATAGGAAAAGTTATACTATGATTGTGATTATTTTCCATGAAGATAAAAAGTTTCACTTTAATTCTAAATTTTCTTAAATTCAATTCCGACCTTTCTCAAAGAGATGAAAAAATTTGAAGTTCTGTTCCAAATATTTTCCCGGAAAAAGAAAAGTTCAACTTCGATTCTGAATTTTCACAATGAAAATGAAATAAGTTATTGATCAATTCTGTTTTCCTAAAATAATATAAAATTTTCCACTTCAATTCAGATTTTTCTCAAAGAGATGACAAAATTTTAAATATTGTTCTAAATTTTTCATAGAAGATAGGAAAATTTATATCATGATTGTGATTATTTTCTATGAAGATAAAAAGTTTCACTTTAATTCTAAATTTTCTTAAATTCAGTTCCGACCTTTCTCAAAGAGTCAAATTTAAAGTTCTGTTCCAAATATTTCGCCGAAAGAAGAAAAGTTCAACTTCGATTCTGAATTTTCTTAATGAAAATGATACAAGTTATTGATCAATTCTTTTTTCTCAAAATATTATAAAAATTTCCACTTCAATTCAGATTTTTCTCAAAGAGATGAAAAAATTTAAAATATTGTTCCAAATTTTTCTTAGAAGATAGAAAAGTTCAAGTTCTAATCTGAATTTTACCAAAGAACATAATTCAATTCTAATTTCTTCAGAAAAAATAAAAAGCTTCCACTTCAGTTTTAAGTTCACCAAGACATAAAAAATTTAAAGTTCAGTTCTAAATTTTTACATAGAAGATAGGAAAAGTTATACTATGATTATGACTATTTACCATGAAGATAAAAAGTTTCACTTTAATTCTAAATTTTCTTAAATTCTCTTCCGACTTTTCACATAGAGATGAAAAAATTTAAAGTTCTGATCCAAATTTTTCTTAGAAGATAGAAAAGTTCAAGTTCTCTTCTGAATTTTACCAAAGAACACAATTCAATTCTAATTTCACCAAAGAAAATAAAAAGCTTCCACTTCAGCTTTAAGTTCACCAAGACATAAAAAATTTAAAGTTCAGTTCTAAATTTTTCCGTAGGAGATAGGAAAAGTTATACCATGATTGTGATTATTTTCTATGAACATAAAAAGTTTCACTTTAATTCTTAATTTTCTTAAATTCAGTTCCGGCTTTTCTCAAAGAGATGAAAAAATTTAAAGTTCTGTTCCAAATATTTTCCCGGAAGAAGAAAAGTTCAACTTCGATTCTGAATTTTCTTAATGAAAATGAAATAAGTTATTGATCAATTCTGTTTTCCAAATAATATAAAAAGTTTCCACTTCAGTTCATATTTTTCTCAAAGAGATGAAAAAATTTAAAATACTGTTCCAAATATTTCTTAGAAGATAGAAAAGTTCAAGTTCTCTTCTGAATTTTACCAAAGAATACATTTCAATTCTAATTTCACCAGAGAAAATAAAAAGCTTCCACTTCAGTTTTAAGTTCACCAAGACATAAAAAAATTTAAAGTTCAATTCTAAATTTTTCCGTAGAAGATAGGAAAAGTTATACCATGATTGTGATTATTTTCTATGAAGATAAAAAGTTTCACTTTAATTCTAAATTTTCTTAAATTCAGATCCGACCTTTTTCAAAGAGATGAAAAAATTTAAAGTTCTGTTCCAAATATTTTCCAGGAAGAAGAAAAGTTCAACTTCGATTCTGAATTTTCTTAATGAAAATGAAATAAGTTATTGATCAATTCTATTTTCCCAAAATAATATAAAAATTTTCCACTTCAGTTCAGATTTTTCTCAAAGAGATGAAAAATTTAAAATACTTCCAAATTTTTTATAGAAGATAGAAAAGTTCAAGTTCTCTTCTGAATTTTACCAACGAACACAATTCAATTCTAATTTCTCCAAAGAAAATAAAAAGCTTCCACTTCAGTTTTAAGTTCACCAAGACATAAAAAGAGTAAAGTTCTGTTCTAAATTTTTCCGTAGAAGATAGGAAAAGTTATACTATGATTGTGATTATTTTCCATGAAGATAAAAAGTTTCACTTTAATTCTAAATTTTCTTAAATTCAGTTCCGACTTTTCACATAGAGATGAAAAAAATTTAAAGTTCTGTTCCAAATTTTTCATAGAAGATTGGAAAAGTTATACTTTGATCGTGAATATTCAAGTTCTCTTCTGAATTTTACCAAAGAACACAATTCAATTCTAATTTCTCCAGAGAAAATAAAAAGCTTCCACTTCAATTTTAAGTTCGCCATGACATAAAAAATTTCAAGTTCAGTTCTAAATTTTTCCATAGAAGATAGGAAAAGTTATACTATGATTGTGATTATTTCCTATGAAGATTAAAAGTTTCACTTCAATTTTAAATTTTCTCAAAGAAGTGAAGAAAAGTTCAACTTCGATTCTGAATTTTCTCAATGAAAATGAAATAAGTTATTGATCTTTTCTATTTTCTCAAAATATTATAAAATTTCCCACTTCAATTCAGATTTTTCTCAAAGAGATGAAAAAATTTAAAATACTGTTCCAAATTTTCCATAGAAGATAGAAAAGTTCAAGTTCTCTTCTGAATTTTACCAAAGAACACAATTCAATTCTACTTTCTCCAGAGAAAATAAAAAGCTTCCACATCAGTTTAAGTTCACCAAGACATAAAAATTTAAAGTTCAGTTCTAAATTTTTCCATAGAAGATAGGAAAAGTTATACTATGATTGTGATTATTTTCCATGAAGATAAAAAGTTTCATTTTAATTCTAAATTTTCTTAAATTCAATTCCGACCTTTCTCAAAGAGATGAAAAATTTGAAGTTCTGTTCCAAATATTTTCCCGGAAAAAGAAAAGTTCAACTTCGATTCTGAATTTTCACAATGAAAATGAAATAAGTTATTGATCAATTCTGTTTTCCTAAAATAATATAAAATTTTCCACTTCAATTCAGATTTTTCTCAAAGAGATGACAAAATTTTAAATATTGTTCTAAATTTTTCATAGAAGATAGGAAAATTTATATCATGATTGTGATTATTTTCTATGAAGATAAAAAGTTTCACTTTAATTCTAAATTTTCTTAAATTCAGTTCCGACCTTTCTCAAAGAGTCAAATTTAAAGTTCTGTTCCAAATATTTCCCCGAAAGAAGAAAAGTTCAACTTCGATTCTGAATTTTCTTAATGAAAATGAAATAAGTTATTGATCAATTCTTTTTTCTCAAAATATTATAAAAATTTTCCACTTCAATTCAGATTTTTCTCAAAGAGATGAAAAAATTTAAAATATTGTTCCAAATTTTTCTTAGAAGATAGAAAAGTTCAAGTTCTATCTGAATTTTACCAACGAACACAATTCAATTCTAATTTCACCAGAGAAAATAAAAAGCTTCCACTTCAGTTTTAAGTTCACCAAGACATAAAAAATTTAAAGTTCAGTTCTAAATTTTTCCGTAGAAGATAGGAAAAGTTATACCATGATTGTGATTATTTTCTATGAACATAAAAAGTTTCACTTTAATTCTAAATTTTCTTAAATTCAGTTCCGACTTTTCACATAGAGATGAAAAAATTTAAAGTTTGTCCAATTTCATAGAAGATTGGAAAAGTTATACTTTGATCGTGAATATTCAAGTTCTCTTCTGAATTTCACCAAAGAACACAATTCAATTCTAATTTCTCCAGAGAAAATAAAAAGCTTCCACTTCAGTTTTAAGTTCGCCATGACATAAAAAATTTAAAGTTCAGTTCTAAATTTTTCCATAGAAGATAGGAAAAGTTATACTATGATTGTGATTATTTCCTATGAAGATTAAAAGTTTCACTTCAATTTTAAATTTTCTCAAAGAAGTGAAGAAAAGTTCAACTTCGATTCTGAATTTTCTCAATGAAAATGAAATAAGTTATTGATCATTTCTATTTTCTCAAAATATTATAAAATTTCACACTTCAATTCAGATTTTTCTCAAAGAGATGAAAAAATTTAAAATACTGTTCCAAATTTTCCATAGAAGATAGAAAAGTTCAAGTTCTCTTCTGAATTTTACCAAAGAACATAATTCAATTCTAATTTCTCCAGAGAAAATAAAAAGCTTCCACATCAGTTTAAGTTCACCAAGACATAAAAAATTTAAAGTTCAGTTCTAAATTTTTCCATAGAAGATAGGAAAAGTTATACTATGATTGTGATTATTTTCCATGAAGATAAAAAGTTTCATTTTAATTCTAAATTTTCTTAAATTCAATTCCGACCTTTCTCAAAGAGATGAAAAAATTTAAAGTTCTGTTCCAAATATTTTCCCGGAAAAGAAAAGTTCAACTTCGATTCTGAATTTTCTCAATGAAAATGAAATAAGTTATTGATCAATTCTATTTTCCTAAAATAATATAAAATTTTCCACTTCAATTCAGATTTTTCTCAAAGAGATGACAAAATTTAAAATATTGTTCCAAATTTTTCATAGAAGATAGAAAAAGTTATACTTTGATTGTGAATATTCTTCATGAAGATATGGAGCTCCACTTTATTTCTAGTTTTCTCGAAGAAGTGCAAAATTCACAAGTTCTCTTCTGAATTTTCTTAGAGAGGAGAAAAAAAGTTAGCTCAATTCTGAAATTTACCAATGAAAATGAAAAAGCTTCCATTTCAGTTCATAATTTCTCAAAGACATAAAAATTTATTCAATTCTAAATTTTTTCCATAGAAGATAGGAATGGCTATACTATGATTGTGATTATTTACCATGAAGATAAAAAGTTTCACTCTATTTCTAATTTTTCTTAAATTCAGTTCATTCATCTAACCACCAAAAACAATAGGTTAGGTTAGGTATAAATAAATATTAATAAATAATTAGAAACATTTCTCCATGTTTAAGTTAGGCTAGGTTAGGTTAACTTATCATGAGCGCTCATGATAAGCTAACCTAACCTAACTTAAACATTGTAAAAAGATTAAATTAGGTTAGGTTAGACTAGATTAAGTTAGGTCAGGTTAAGTTAGGTTAGGATAGGTTAGCCTACGTACGCGCGCGTACGTAACTTTTCCTATCTTCTACGGAAAAATTTAGAACTGAACTTTAAATTTTTATGTCTTGGTGAACTTAAACTGAAGTGGAAGCTTTTTATTTTCTCTGGAGAAATTAGAATTGAATTGTGTTCTTTGGTAAAATTCAGAAGAGAACTTGAACTTTTCTATCTTCTAAGAAAAATTTGGATCAGAACTTTAAATTTTTTCATCTCTATGTGAAAAGTCGGAACAGAATTTAAGAAAATTTAGAATTAAAGTGAAACTTTTTATCTTCATGGAAAATAATCACAATCATAGTATAACTTTTCCTATCTTCTATGGAAAAATTTAGAACTGAACTTTAAATTTTTTATGTCTTGGTGAACTTAAAACTGAAGTGGAAGCTTTTTATTTTTTCTGAAGAAATTAGAATTGAATTATGTTCTTTGGTAAAATTCAGATTAGAACTTGAACTTTTCTATCTTCTAAGAAAAATTTGGAACAATATTTTAAATTTTTTCATCTCTTTGAGAAAAATCTGAATTGAAGTGGAAAATTTTATAATATTTTGAGAAAAAAGAATTGATCAATAACTTATTTCATTTTCATTAAGAAAATTCAGAATCGAAGTTGAACTTTTCTTCTTTCGGGGAAATATTTGGAACAGAACTTTAAATTTGACTCTTTGAGAAAGGTCGGAACTGAATTTAAGAAAATTTAGAATTAAAGTGAAACTTTTTATCTTCATAGAAAATAATCACAATCATGATATAAATTTTCCTATCTTCTATGAAAAATTTAGAACAATATTTAAAATTTTGTCATCTCTTTGAGAAAAATCTGAATTGAAGTGGAAAATTTTATATTATTTTAGGAAAACAGAATTGATCAATAACTTATTTCATTTTCATTGTGAAAATTCAGAATCGAAGTTGAACTTTTCTTTTTCCGGGAAAATATTTGGAACAGAACTTCAAATTTTTTCATCTCTTTGAGAAAGGTCGGAATTGAATTTAAGAAAATTTAGAATTAAAGTGAAACTTTTTATCTTCATGGAAAATAATCACAATCATAGTATAACTTTTCCTATCTTCTATGGAAAAATTTAGAACTGAACTTTAAATTTTTATGTCTTGGTGAACTTAAAAGTGATATGGAAACTTTTTATTTTCTCTGGAGAAATTAGAAATGAATTATGTTCTTTGGTAAAATTCAGATTAGAACTTGAACTTTTCTATCTTCTATGAAAAATTTGGAACGGTATTTTAAATTTTTTCATCTGTTTGAGAAAAATCTGAACTGAAGTGGAAAATTTTTATATTATTTTGGGAAAATAGAAATGATCAATAACTTATTTCATTTTCATTGAGAAAATTCAGAATCGAAATTGAACTTTTCTTCACTTCTTTGAGAAAATTTAAAATTGAAGTGAAACTTTTAATCTTCATAGAAAATAATCACAATCATAGTATAACTTTTCCTATCTTCTACGGAAAAATTTAGAAGTGAACTTTAAATTTTTTATGTCTTGGTGAACTTAAAACTGAAGTGTAAGCTTTTTATTTTCTATGGAGAAATTAGAATTGAATTGTGTTCTTTGGTAAAATTCAGAAGAGAACTTGAATATTCACGATCAAAGTATAACTTTTCCAATATTCTATGAAAAATTTGGAACAGAACTTTAAATTTTTTTCATCTCTATGTGAAAAGTCGGAACTGAATTTAAGAAAATTTAGAATTAAAGTGAAACTTTTTATCTTCATAGAAAATAATCACAATCATAGTATAACTTTTCCTATCTTCTACGGAAAAATTTAGAACTGAACTTTAAATTTTTTATGTCTTGGTGAACTTAAAACTGAAGTGTAAGCTTTTTATTTTCTCTGGAGAAATTAGAATTGAATTGTGTTCTTTGGTAAAATTCAGAAGAGACCTTGAACTTTTCTATCTTCTATGAAAAATTGAGCCTGCTAGTAGTATCTTTATCTCTAAAAATTCTTTTTCTTACATCTCTGACCTTTTTAATAGATATTCTGAACGTTTGACGTTCTAGCATACCCTAAAAATAATGAACACTTAACAAAATAATGCATAAGATATTTTTAATGAAATAACGACATGTAGAATATTAATATAAAAATATGTTAAATACATTATTATACATTATTAGTACACTTTCGCTTCACTTTCCGTCAATTCATCTTTATATTCATTGATGATATTGTCTGCTAATGTCCTTTTTATTCTGCCTGCGATTTCACTGTCTATTGTCACATTATTTTTACATAGATAGCAGTTTTGACATATTGACAAGATATGATTAATGACATTATTGCAGGAGTATGCTTGTCTTCTTCTTGTTCTCTTTAAAATGCTAATACCGGAAAGATGCTGATAGGATGTATCAACAGGTAATGTGTTACCAGCAACAGTAGCAAGGAGTTGTCCCCGATCATCGACAATTATTTTTAAGTTTGCATTCTCTTTGAGCACTAATTTCTCTGGTAATGTTACTCTCGCATATCCACCGTTTACACGATTGAAATTCTTGGGTACTCCAAAGAAATCTAACTTCTCGCTGTCATGACAACGCATGCACACATTTCCAATAGTGTTACCACTTGCACTCGTTTCATAGTTCAGGTATTTCTCCTTGTCAGCATTCAACGCGACGATGATTTTTTCATGTGTACATACTTTCGTCGAATAATTCATCTTCACTTTTTTACAGATATGAATTGTGTGTTTATCCTTCCACTGCGAAAAAAATACTGATTTAATGCACACAATAAACTAGGTAGTGTCGATAACCTGCCATAGAGTACCAGTGGGAAAGCCGCGTCGTGTCTATGAACAAGCACAGAGTACGATTGGTAGTGCCGTAAGCATATTTCATATCATTTTAAGATACGTAAAAAAGTTAAAAAAAAATACCATGTTAAAAAAATTTCAAAAATTATTTTTTAAAAAAATGGGGGGGGGAGGGGTCCCGGTGGTCTTTGGGGGCTCGAGAGGCATTAGAGGGACCGGGGGCCTTTGGGGTTGGGGTATGGGACCTTACGACACTGATCAAATGGAACTTGTGTATTATAACGACCACAGAGTTTCACCCTCAAATCCTCTTCTAAAACATCTTCAAAAATCATCTTTTAAAATGTCTCTAACCGTTTCGCCGAAATAATTCCCTAAAATAATAATTTGTTCTGAAAAGATATAATAATGCCTTAAAAAAGTATTAAAATGGGGGCTCAGGAGCCTTTGGGGCGCCGGGGGCCCTTTGGGGGGCTCGGGGGGGACCCTTCTGTGTCTCAATGCAAAAAAAATATTAAAAAATGGGGAGGGGAGGAGGAGGGGAGGGGGAGGGGGAGGGGGATGGGGAGGAGGGGGAGGGGGAAGGGGGAGGAGAGGGAGGGAGAGGGAGGGGAGGGGCCCTTTGGGGCCCGGGGGGTTCTTTGGGGGTCTGGGGGACCCTTGAGGGCCGGGTGGTCCTTTGGGAGCCCGGGGGACCTTTGAGGACCGGGGGCTTCCTTCGGGGTTGGGGTAGGGGGATCGGAACCCTTTGGGGTTGGGGTAGAGGACCTCACGACACTGTTCAATGGAACTTGTGTAGTATAACGACTACAGAGTTTCACCCTCAAATCCTCTTCCAAAATCTCTTCAAAAATCATCTTTTAAAATGTCTCAAACTGTTTCGCCGAAAGAATTCCATAACCTGTCTAAAACAGTTTCGCCCAAATAATCCCTAAACGTAATTTCAGCGTGTTCCTTTTGTTTTTGGCATTTCTGCGCTAACACATTTCAAATTAATAAGAAACCTGATTCCCGCGCTAAAACAATTCATCGCTAAGATGTTTCTTGGAGAACTGTTTCCATGGCGTTTGGTTATTAATATCTTTTGGAGTTCGACCAAAAGAGTTGTTTCCGAGGCAAAGACATTAATGACTTGGATCTAGGGGTCGGCGCCGTTTCTGTTTCTGTTTCTGTTTCTGTTTTTTTTCTACCGTTTTCTGTTCTGTTTTTTTTTGGGAAAATGAAAAAAACAGAAAACAGGTAGCCGTTTTTTTAGTACCGTTCCTGTTTCTGTTTCGTTTTTTTCTGGCCGTTTTTGCCGTTTCTGTTTTTTTTTAAACCCGTTTTTCTTCATTTTCCGTGTTTTGATTACGAATAGCACCATAGCGCAGTCTGGTGACTTTTATTGGATTAGCGATACTTGCCATCTATCGAAAAGCGCTGTCTTTACGTCTTCCGAAGAAAAGATTTGCTATGAAGAGAATGAGCTTCTGCATGAGCAGAAGCGGAACTGGATTAGCGATACTTGCCATCTATCGAAAACCGCTGTCTTCGTCTTCCGAAGAAAAGATTTGCTATTGAAGAAAACATTCGCCATAGTAAAACTTAATCTAAAGCAGTCTACTTGGATTTACACCCTTTGGTTAGTCTTGGTAAGTAGATGGTTACCTGGTTGGGTAAAGGTGCAGATTAACTACCCCAGTAGCGTAGGGTGCAGAGGCCATGAAAATAGAACCAGGATATACACTAAGAAGTGATTTGTTTACATCCAGCTTCTACTGAACCCTATCTGAACAAATTTACAGCCCAATTGACTGAATAATATACAGTAAGTAATAAGTTGTTTTTATCAGGGGTTGCTAAACTGCACCTTCACCCAGATTAGTTCCCCCTGTAGTGTAGGGCACAGAGGCCCTACCAACAGAACCAGGATATACAGGGTGAGTTCCAACCATTTACTTTTCATTACCCTAGTAAGTCCTGTAGCACTAGCAGAAGCGGAAATACAGAAAATCTTTGATATCCAATGGCCAGATATAGGAGCTACTCAACGAATCTTGCTGATTTTGCCTCTGCTAGTGCTGCAGGGCTTACTAGGCTTACGAAAAGTAAAAGGTTGGAACCCAGCCACAGTAAGAGATTTTTTTTATCCTGTTTCTACTGGACAGTATATGTGCAACTTTACAGCCCAATTGAGTGAATAATATACAGAAAGAAATAAGTTGTTTGATCAGGAGGAACTAATCTGCACCTTTACCCCTGGTTTCTCACATCAACATTATTGAATTAGTTGATTGAAATTTATAATCAAGGGACTGTTAAACAAAGGAGTATGCTGAACGTGTTGATGATCTACCCTTCAGCATGAGGGTATAAAATTTCCAAATGACATGTTGATTTTAGGCATGTTCACTTGCAGCACCCAGGAAGGAAATGTGAATAGCCTCGATATTCTTTACCGTAAGAATGTCATATACTTTAGTAAATATTTGGAGCAGCTTATTTCCAATGGTCTAATTAGTCAATCTATTATCTGCATTATAAAATCTTCTAGCTACATCAGAGAGTCCTGGGCCTACGCTTTACTATTTCCTGCTTTTTTTAATATTATACTTTTATTCCTTAATATAACATATGAGGAGTATTCACAAATACAGAAAAAGATACTTGCTTATGGAATAAAATTATGCTCTGTCCTACAGAGAAGTGTCTTTTTTCCTTGAATTGTTCTTCTTTCATACTCTTATTTGCAATCACAGGAGTAACTAGACCTGCACTGCTCCATGCACTTAGTAATGATAAGCTTTGCAGGTACCGATACACATGCTGTCATAAATGGCATCAAATCTGGCATGAAATATTTCATCAAGTTCTGACTCAGAACTTGGAGAGGGCCCTCCATCAAAGAAAGTCAAGTTCTGGGAGCAACTTGGGACCAGGAATAAGAAAGCTGCTCTAATCACCTGCAATTACTGCAAAAAAGATGTGAAGTCAACAAAGGGGTCTGCAACATCGTTTAAAAATCACCTTATGGCTAAACACAAAATTGCTGAACAACCTAAACCAAGTACTGTTCCAAACAAGTCACATTCTACAGCCTTGTCTCAGCTCAGCATGCCGAGCACATCATGTGAAACTAACCCAACTCGATTTGAAGGCACTGGAAAGAAAAGGGATATATGAAATTTTTTGAAGTCAACAAAGCAGCAGCAGCTGAAGCTGAACAAGTTGTGTAGCAAAACGGTTTGCATTGACAAGCTTCCTATTTCAATATTTGAAAAACCAGGAGTAAAGGCTCTAATCTCTAAACTTACAGGAGGTCTTAATGGCCCCTCAGCTCGTACTGTTGCAAGACATCTAGTTACAGCAAAGAAAAGGAAGGTCAAGCAGCTCAAAGCTGAACTCCAGAAAGTCCGGAAAGTGAATTTGACCCTAGACTGCTGGTCTTCAAGAACGGGGTCTGGCTTTCTAGGTATTACAGCTCATTATGTGATGAAAAGCACTGACGGCAAGCTCACTTTGGTGCATAGAATCCTTGAGTTTAAGAGACTAAAAGTTGCTCACACTAGCGCCATTATTCTTCGTGCAATCCGTAGTAGCCTCCAGAAGTTCAGAATTCTACGGAAAGTCTACTTTATAATTACTGATTCGGGAGCTAATATAGTATAGGCTCTCAGAGACGGTGCCATTATGCGAAGCTCATGCTTTGCACACAACCTGCATAATGTGGTGACTAATGCCCTTAAGCTGTGGGAATGCAAAAACCAGGCAGATTTAGTGAGTGTTCCCCACCTAAATGATTCAGGATCCAGTTCAGAATCTGATGACAACGTTGATACTGCTGAACAAGATGACTTTCCTGACCTGATTGTAGGAGATGATGACATTGAAGAAACTGAGTATACCGACTGCAGTAATGATGATGATAGTAGCTCAGAATTAAATGATCCAGAACTTGGACAGCGATAGTTAGAGCTCAATACCTAGACAAAGAGGCGTCTCTAGTGAAGTATTGACGCTGGGACCAGCACTGGTAAAAATACGAAAGCTGGTTAGAATCCTGAAAGTATCTTCCAAATCCCACGATATTTTTGAAGCTATCTGCAAGACATATAATCTTAGTCCATCCATCACAAAAGACATGAATGTTCGATGGAACAGCACACTTACCATGATAGAAAGGTATTGTTCCCGAAAAGAGCCACTGCGCCACTTCTTCAACCAAAACCTACGTGACACTAAGATTAGAGAGCTCGAACTTCACAGCAATGAGTGGTCCATCATGGAAACTGTCATTGAGGTTCTTCGCCCGTTCAAACAGGCAGCAATGATAGCTAGTGGATACAATTATGTTTCGGCAAGCAAAGTCATGCTGATGATCAAGGGATTAGTGTTGTTTTGTCAGACTCCAGATACTAGTATTATGGCTGAGTCAATCAATGGGCTGAAGGAACTTCTAGTTGTTCAGCTCAGGAGATATTTTTCAGTCAGTCCTAAGTTTGATATGATGCTCTTCACAAGAGCTGGCTTTTTGGATCCTGCAATTTATGAAAAAATGACACATGTAGACAGAGAGTCAGCTCGTCAGTCCATCTGCTCGCTTCTCCAGCAATTCATCTCCGAGCAGAGAAGCACAGAAGAACTCGATCCAATCCAATTGAACTCCACGTCTTTCCCTATTGACGTCGCTCCTACGAAGGCAGAGACTAACTGAAAAGTGTCACCAGAGACTCTTGATCAAGAAGACAGCTTGTTTTCTAAGTTTCGCGACATGACTGGGTTACGGATGAACTCTACGAGGCAAAATGCCAACAGTATGAGCATTGACCGCGTGGCAGCAAATATTATCAGGGCATATGAGGAGAGAGTTCCTGTGTTTTTGAGCGAGAGACGAAGATCAGGACAAAATAATTCCAATCCACTAGAATTTTGGTCTGAAAACTTTTACGCTTACCCGGAGTTAAGTGAAATTGCATGTATGCATCTATCAGTCCCTGCAACTTCAGTACCCAGTGAGAGTGCTTTTAGTATTGCTGGGTACTTTACGCGAAAGCAGTGCTCACGAATGACTGCAAAGTCACTTGAACTCCGAATGTTTTAAGTGATAGATTTTAATTTATGTGATCTTTTCATATATTTGGTCTTTTGGTATATTTGGTCTTTTTTATTAATCTATATTAATAAATATTCTCTTTACTCTCGTAAATCTAAAGAAACTGAAAAAAACAGAAATATCTGTTAAAACGGCCGTTTTTTAAGTAAAAACAGGTCGTTTCTATTTTTCGGTAAAAAAACGGAAAAACAGAAACGGATTTCCGTTTTTTTTTCACCGTTTTCGTTTCTGTTCCGTTTTTTCATTGCCGGCTTTTACCGTTTCTGTTTTGGCCAAAAACAGAAACGGTGCCGACCGCTACTTGGATCATAACATTCGCTGAGAGCGTGCCAAAAACACACCTGGGGAAAGAGACCTTGGAGAAAGAGGTCATTGACACTGTCCCCATTAAACTATGTAAAAAAGTTGTAGGTGGCAGCAGGGGTGGGCAACAGGAGATATTAGGGCATCTCTACTGTAATCTAACCACAATATTTCGTATTGGTGCGTACATAGAGAAGGGATTAGGAAGAAGGAAAAGTTTTTACAATTAATTATTATTAATTATATGGAGTTCAAATTATTTTCTCGATAATTTACCATAAGGTGTTTTTCGCTATGTATCATGTTAATGTGTGTTTCGTAATTTGTTCCGTTGTGATTTCTTTATTTTTCATAAATTTTTGTGTGTATATGGTTCTTGGGCTTTTGAAATACACGATCTATCTATCTATCTATCTATTATGTTGATTCCAAATATATAAGATTCATTAAGTTTAGTGTAACCCATCGAAAGCTACGAGCCGGAGGACATTTGCTTGATTTTTGAAACAACGGAAGAAACACCCCTTAAAAGTCAAGGAATCTTAATGAAAATCATACCGTTAAATTCAACACATCCGAGAACCTTATTGTAGAAGTTTAGCTCCCATCTGCAAAAACTGTGGAATTTTGTAATTTTTTTTTGCCCGAAGAAAGATCACGGATGTGTGTTAACTATTATTATTATTTTTTTCCCAGAGGTGATCGCATTAAACCAATGGTCCTACAAAATGAAACCAGGAAATTAATGGTTGAGAGAAAATTAAAAGTTATAGCGCCCTTTTAAGTGACCAAAAAGATTAGAGGGCAACTAGCCCCCCTCCCATCTCCCTTATTCCTCGAAGTTGACGGATCAAAATTTTCAAAATTTTGAGACAGCCGTTTTGTTAATTACAGCTGAAAAGCCCAGTAACTATGCTTCTGGAGATAACATGATTCCCCACAGTTCCTTGGGAAAGGTCTGTAAGTCATGAAGTTTGCCGATTGTTAACGTATAGTATTTGATATTGGGAAGTATGCCGACACTTTTTTTGGGAGGGGGAGAGATTTCCGCCGTTGGGATTTTCTACGAGGCAAATTTTCCGTGAGGAGAAAATTTTCCGGGGGCAAACTCTCCAGGGGGAATTTTACGCTTGGGGAATTTGCCAGAGGTCCTACACAAAATTGTTTTTATTTGTCTTACTTTCCCATTGCCGACTCAATTTTACACATGGAGATGCTAATGGAATGTTTTGGGAGAAATATTTACCGGGTTTGAATTGTCTTGGGTATGTTTCAGTAGGGGGGGTGGGGAGTTTTCACGACAAAAATTCTCCATAGAGGTGTTTTCCACGGGATAAATTTTCCAGAGGGAACTTTTTGCGGAAGCAACTTTCTACTAGGGGGCGGAAAAGAGGCTATTTGCGGGAAAATTTTTCCACAGAAAAAGAAA
Organism: Artemia sinica; assembly: GCA_027921565.1. Lineage (NCBI taxonomy): Eukaryota > Metazoa > Arthropoda > Branchiopoda > Anostraca > Artemiidae > Artemia > Artemia sinica. Next base: position 38,212,458 of record CM051258.1, read on the forward strand.
TTTCCGGCATAATTTTAAAAACAATAAGAAATGAAAACATTTGTCGAATGAAAGTGAGCTAAGAAATTTTTTTTTCACCCGAAATCGTCCGCTAGAAACTTATCGGGTGGAATTTTTCAGCTAGAGTGGAATTGTCTGAGGAGAAATTCCCTAGCGAAGGGTGAGTAGAAAGGCCTTATTGACTCCCGTACCTACACCATATATGGGCATAGAGTCCCTAGGGAGATGGTTTTCTCACTAAGAATGAAAAAACAGGATTTTTCTCACTTGAAAAAACAGGAATTTTCTCACTTTTATAGATGTTTCTTGGACGGTTATGTGTGTTGGTCAATTTATTTGATGTTTTTCATGGATGTCAAAATCAATTTATGGATGTTTTATGGTTTTTGTCAGTGAGAATGAAAAAACAGGGTTTTTCTCACTTTGATGTATTTTCATGGTCGATTTATTTGTTGTTGTTCGTCCAGGTGTAATGACACTGGGGGGTGATTTACATAATCGCTAGGGGCAATGTATTGATCTAGGACTCGAGGGGGAAGTGAATTTCCGAGAACTTGATTTACATAATAGGTGGGGAGAATGTATTGATTTACGAAAGGGGAATTAAGAAACAAATATGGCTTCTTTATTGTTTGGCCAAGTGCACGCTAGGGGAGAATGTTATGATCCAGGAATAGGAAACAGGATCACGTGTTTCCTTCTCAGCCAATCAGAGACTCGGTTACATCTCCTTTCTAGACCAATCAGAGACTCGCTTACATATGATTTTCCCTTTGCATAACAATTCGCCCTTGAGATTTCGTATATAACGGACATGCATTGTGATTAAATTATCAGAAAGTATTGTGACACAGTTGAAAGAACAAGAATGAATATTATTGATGAGCTTGAAGCCTTGGCAGCCACAATTAGCAATGTGAGTTCTGTTTCAGTACATTTTCCTTTTTATTTTCAAATAAAATTACTTTCCTTGGTCACCCTCCAGTATATTTAGGTAAGTCCCCCCTCCCCCACAATACAAACTCCACTATGCTATCTTTTTATTCACTAGAAAACATAAAATATGTTCTTTTTACTACCTAACCTCCCCCCTCAAAACCCCCCACTGTTTTTACAAGTATAATTCTTCCAATAGAAATAAATTTATTCTTTCTGTAAGCCTATCTAAAAGTGACAGTCAACTTTATGTCAATCCCTTAGCCATTAAGCCGCTAAATTGACAAAACATTTCCGCAAGATTATAATTGGTCACCCTCCAGTATATCTAAGTAAGTCCCCCCTCCTCCACAATACAAACTCCACTATGCTATCTTTATATTCACTAGAAAACATAAAATATGTTCTTTTTACTACCTAAACCCCCTCAAAACCCCCCACTGTTTTTAAAAGTATAATTCTTCCAATAGAAATAAAATTTTTGCTTTTCTGTATTGTGATCTTTTCTGTAATTGACTTCTGTCAATTCTTAAGGCATTATGCCGCTCTGTTTTGACATAAAGCTCCGCGCAAGATTATAAATAGTTTTGTCACCCCTTTTCCTATGTATTTACTTTCGCGGCTTAGCCAAAGGGATTGTTTTTCTCCGTCAAATTAAAACACTTTCAGACAATTGCAATAATTAAGCGCAGGCCTACGCAATCTGTATTTGGAGAAGTGAAACGAGTTATTTTCAAATTAAGGTCTAACAATATATTTAGGACATTGCTGAAAGGGGAGAGGGGGATTGTTTTTCTCCATCAAATTAAAACGGTTTTTCAGACAATTGCAAAAATTAAGCGCAGGCCTACGCAATCCCTATTTGGAAAAGTGAAACGGGATTATTTCCAAAAATAATTACTAACAATATATTTAGGACATTGGTGAAAGGGGGAGAGGGGGACATGCCTCAATTCTATCGCCATAATTGTAAAATGAAAACACAAAGTGTTTCTTTGCTTGAAAAGTAAGGGGCTGGGATGTCTATGAATAAGCTTTTTTAATTAATTAAAATAGCATTTGATTTCTGAGTTTAGTATATTTTTACTTTTTGCTTTACTGAAAATGCTGGGGAGGGGGTTTCTTAGTGATAAATGCTTTTCTAGACAAAATTATGGTTAGGTTATGAGTACTAATTTTTCTTCTGTAAAAAAAGGGGGAAATTATTTTCCATACTAAATTTTTTCTCTTCTTTTAAGGCAAATTGTGAAGAATGTATTGCGGCCCCTCCATCGAAGAGAGCAAGGGGTAATAACGCGGCCCCTGCGAAGGCGACAGTTAAGCAATATGGTCGCTGGCCAAAGCCCCCTAAACAAGTGTTGCCTGCCCAAGCCGCAGCCCAATCTGCGCAGGATTGTGACATCGCTTGCCCATCCGCTCTCCGTGGACCTTTAATAGCTGCCCCACCAACGCTAGGTCAGGAGGTTGCCCTCCAGCATGCTATGCCAAGTCCATCCGGTACCCAAATACAGCCGGAATTTGCAAATGTAAGTTTAAATTTTATTTCTCGCTATTTTTCAACCTGATAAAATATAACGTTCTCCCTTTGAATCATAACAAGTGCATGCATCCAGTCTGCTGAATTAGGTTAGCGAAGCCAAATAACAAGTGCATGCATTCAGTCTGCTGAATTAGGTTAGCGAAGCCAAAAAAAATGCACTATATCCCGCTCATAATAAGTAGCAAAATCCTTTGCGTTATAAACTGCTTTATTAACGAATGGTTCACCTTGCCTCTACAAATATTATAAAAACAACTTTCTATTGGAATGAGTTGTGTATCATAAAAAGGGATAGGCTTTTTTTTCCAAAGCAGATATGGGATATTAATATGAAATGTTTTTGGGGGGTGATTGTTTGAACAAAATCAAAACCTACTATATAATGTTTTAGATTGTATTTAGCTGGAACTTTCAGAAACCAAATGCTACTGCTAAGCACATGTAAATAATAATCCAATTTTTTTAAAAATAGGGTGATTTGAACACTTTGAAAATAAGCTATTTTACATTTATAGGTTGCACTGGTACCTTATTCCTTGTCGCCGTCCTCATCAGTTGGTGAAGGAGAGGACGCACCGGTGGACTTCCACAGCAATTCACCATGGAGTGATATTTCACTGGAAATTCCAGATAATATTGATGAGTTTATAAGTGATTTTCTTTTAAATGTAGATAATAGCACAGTTGAGCAGGAGGACTTGAGTCAAAACACACTCCGGTTTTTAAATGATTTTACAAATGAATTAACTGGGAACCCTCCCCCACTGATAACCTACTTCCACTTAAAACAAATGAAATTGTTTCCCATAGCCCTATTGTTGAACAATGTGGGGAGGGGGTGGTGACAATGTACAAGAGGGGGAGGGGGGTAATGTCCAATTTATGACATTTCCAGACTTTCAATTATCTAATACAATTTTAAATGCAATAGTTGTCTACACTGCAACTTTTGGGGATCCATTTAATTCACTTATGGGGGGAAATTTTGTGTTTGACCCCGTAGAAATTCTGCATGACTATGTAGATAAAATTCGTGCACTGCTGGAGAACCAAATTCAATTATGGGGAGGGGGAGGGATTCAATTAAGGTTTCTATTGCTTTAAAGGTGTTCTATTTAAATGAGGGGAAAAGTGAAGTTTACCACCATTATATACACTCCGAGATGCGTTTGATCTATCTGAATTTAGAAAATTTTGAGGGTGTTTTTTGCGAGTGGGTAGGTCATATTATAGCGCATCTTGAGAACTTTAACGAAAATGGGAGCGGCTCTGTAGTTCTTTTTGTTGAAAATTTAAGTGTGAATATTTGTAAATTAAAGAAAGATTTTATTTTAAGAGGGGGACATGGGGGAGGGAGGGCAATTGAATTAAAATATAATCCAGATTTAGTAGGTTCTCGTGGTGTCCAGAAGATTTGTTTTGAAACAGATCAAAAATGTTTCAAGTACGCTTTCCTCATATCAGCATTCGAGCCTCTAGCACGTGACGCTACCAAGACGAATTTAGATGATTGGGCTGTACAAGGGGAGGAAGGGTCCAATTTCCCAATTGTAGATTTCACTTGTTTAGAGGGAAAATACCCAGTAACGATAAGATCCATTGATATTTTTGAAAGGGCTAATGCCCATTTTTATATCGGCGTTACTGTGGTTCAGTATTAAACTGAATTTAAAGATGGGGTTCGTTCAAAAAAGAAGGGGGTGGTTTTCCCTGTAAGGGGCCCGTCAATTGATTTGGTCAAATACTGGGTTTGGTTGTTGTATACACCACCATCTAGTGACTTTACCAATTCAATTGGCCATTTTAATCCTATTACAGACATTAGTAGAGTTTTGGGGGAGGGTAAGAAAAGGGGGGAATGTTTCTACTGTCCGACATGCCTCTCTCGATGCCGTAGTGATATAAAAATACGGGATCATATGAAGCACTGTAGAAGGCATGGCTACCAGACAGTGGAAACGGTTTCAGGGGATAGGGCCATTTTACGTTATAAAAATTTTCAAAACACCCTCCTCCAGTGCAACAAAATATCTTTGGACTGTGAAGCTAAGCTGGTGGAAGTGAACGATCCTCGATTTCCAAACCGAATCAAAGAACATCAAGCTATTGCAGTGTCCTATGCCCATGCTCAAAGAGACAGTTCTAACACAATGCGGTTGTTAGAAATAGTAGAAACATTGGATGAGGGGCAGTGCATTGTCAAGGCACTGACTAAATTAATTGGCACAGCTAATGGCGCTATTTCTCGTTTGAGAAATACCCATTATCCTATGGTGTTGTCTGCAGAGGATCGTCTCGCGATTAAAAATCAAAAAACATGTTGGGTTTGTAAGGGAGAGTTTGTAGAGGGGGATAAGGGGACTAAAGGGAAAAGAGGGGGAGGGGGAAAGTCAGAGACCATAATCACTTGTGGCAGGAAATATCCTCGGGGGGTAGTAATTTTAGAGGGGTAGCGCATCAATCGTGTAACTTAAATGATAGCAAACAGTTTTTTATCCCTGTTTTTATTCACAATGCAAATTACGACTTAAAATTTATTTTACCGGCACTGGCACGTATGCACAGGGAGGGAGGGGGAGTAGACAGTCCATGGGTAAATAATTCATTTACCTATAACATTATTCCCAAATCGGCCGAGAAGTTGTTGCTTCTCGAGCTGAAATGGCAGGTAGTAAATAATGGGCATACGTGTTGGAATAAAATCAGGTTTTTAGATTCTTTTAGTTTTTTTTCCCAAGGCATTGAGTCAATTGATTCAAGTGCAGAAAAGCGACAATTTTGATAGCTTTCCCTTGCTTAAACAGCATTTTCCAGACAGTGAAATGTATGACTTATTGACCTGCAAAGGTGTATACGCATACGACTATTACTGTTCTGGCGCTCGCTTAAGCGAGGTGAAACTACCTCCAATTGAAGCTTTTTACAATTCACTGCCCAGTAGTGAATGTACAGCCGAGGACTATGAGTTGGCCAAGAAGGTGTGGGCTAAGGGGAATTGTAAAAATGGGTGGGATTATTGTAGACTGTACTTGGCCAGTGACGTTTTAACTCTGTTGGATATAGTCTGCAAGAACACAGACCAAATCTATTCAGAGTTCGGGTTAGATATAGGCTACTATTTTTCCACACCACATTTGGTGATGGATTTGATTTTAAAAATTAGTAGGGAGGAAATAGGCCTAATCACCGATGTAGATCAGCACCTTTTTGTAGAGCGTTCAATGAGGTTAGGGTATGTTTTTCATGGGGACCGCGTCTTGTCAACCGATCCGAGCGGACAAAACATCGGTGCAAAGTCAAATGCAGTGTTCTTGGACATGAACTCATTGTACCCCTCGGCAATGTCTCACTACTCTTTGCCGTGTGGGAACTATCAATGGCTTGAGAATCCTTGTGAGTTCCCCGACATTGCCACCATCGAGGACAATGGGCCACAAGGATGGTTCTTTGAAATTGACGGGCACATTCCACTGGCACTTCACGATTCAGTCAGAGATTTGGTTTTTCCCTGTATCAATCGACCCGTGAGCAGGGACTCACTGAGCCCCTACAATCGATCATTGGTTGAGGATATGGGGATGCACTGGACCCCCTCTAAGCAAAAACTGATTGCTGATTTGGACCCTAAGGAGAATATCGTTGTTCACCATGTGCTTTTGCACTGGATGGTGAACAATGGTTTCAAGATCACCAAAATACATAGGGTCCTGCAGTTCAATCAGAAAGCATATTTGAAGACGTTTATCGACACTTTTGTTGATAAACGCTCTAGGGAAAACTCCAAAGTAGAGAAGGAAATGTACAAACTCATTCTAAATTCAGCGTTTGGCAAAATGTGTGAAAGCGTACGTAACAGATCTCGCTGCGACGTCGTGCCTGACCCTCTAGAGTGTGCACGAATTATTGCCGATCCCAATTTTATATCGTTCACGAGCATAGAGGCTGGCATGGTTCTTCTACACAGGAAAAAGAGAAATGTGGTACTAAACAAGAATATAGCAGGAGGTAGTTCAGTACTAGAAATTTCCAAAAAGCTCATGTTGTCGTTTTTTTACAATGTGTGCAAGGTGCAATGGCCACGGGAGGGGGAGGTTCAAGTTTACTATGGGGATACAGATTCTCTGCTGCTAAAGGTAAAAAAAACGAGGAATTTTTGGGTGATCTAGAAAAGGGGGAACACATCAGCTCGCGGATGGATTTCACCAACTGGAATCCGTCCCTCTACCCCGAGTTGGTGAAACGTCAAGCCCCCAACCAACTATTAATGTTAAAATCAGAGACGGGGAGTGATTTAATATCCAGGGGGGTGTTCCCGCGTCCTAAAGTTTATTGCGTTAAAACACATAGTGTGGATGAAAAGCAGGCGTGTAAAGGGGTGCCTACACATTTTGTAAAGAGCAATTTCAACATGAGCGTGTACAGAGACTGTGTAGAAAGTAGCCTAGTGCCGAGAGCACAAGTGCTTGCAATTCGCTCTCTACAGTATAGAAATTATACTGTGAGAGTGGAAAAAATGCAATGTCGTGTATATCCGACAAAGTCTATGTGCTCGAGAATGGTGTGAGTGTCCTGCCTCATGGCCACTACCGTATTTCAGACCGAGTTGAATGCATAGACTATCGCAATCAACTTGGTCTGGGTAAATTAAATTAACCAACTAACCTAACCAACTAACCACCACCACCAACCCGTTCATAAATTAAATGCTCTAACCCTTTCATAAATTAACTAACCTCATCTAACCACCTTAACCATTGGCCCAACCTAACCTGTAGCAGCAGCAGTGACGACAACTATTTTACTGTTTCGCCCCCGCGGCTCCCGGGGGGTGGGGGGCCCTTCCCGCGGCCGGATCCCGGGGGTGGGGGGCCCTTCCCGCAGCCGGCTCCGGGGGGGTGGGGAGTCCCTCCCACGGCCGGCCTTTGGCCCCGCGGTCCCAGAGGGGGGGGACCCATTTAAATTCATAATGTTCAACTGTGCTATCAATTTTAAAGTGTTTTTTCTGTTGTTTTCAAGTGTTGTTGTTGTTGTACAAAAAAGTGTTGTTGTTGTACAGAAAAGTGTTCATGTTGCTGGACAAAAAGTGTTTAAACACAATAAGTGTTGTTCTTGCTGTTGATGGACAAAAAGTGTTTTTATTTATGTTGTACATAAAGTGTCATTTTTATCATTGTTCATGTTGAACAAATAGAGTTTTCATGTTGCAAATAAATGACCATGAAATATTGTTGTTCTTGGTGAACATAAAGTGTTATTCTTATGTTGTTCATGTTGAACAAATAGAGTTTTCATGTTGCAAATAAATGACCATGAAATATTGTCAGGTTCTTGTTGAACAAGTGTTATTTTTATCGTTGTTCATGTTGAACAAATAGAGTATTCATGTTGCAAATAAATGACCATGAAATATTGTTTTTTTGTTGTTACTCTTGTTAACGTAGATAGATCTATGGGAAAATTATTGCTACTACTAATTCATTGGACAAGTATGATTTACAGTTAGTTATAGTCCGACTGTTGCCAACAGCAGCAGCAGCAACATGTATCAATTTAAAATACCCTTCAGATCGTTTCTGTGTGGTCCCTCAATGTCGGGGAAAACAACACTCTTAACTAAAATAATTCAAAATTGCGATAAAATGTTTTTGGAAAAGCCGAAAAAAATCTACTATTGCTATAGTATTTGGCAGGAGTCCTATGATCAAATAAAAGTTATTGCCACAATCATACCAATACAATTCATACGAGGACTTGATGTTTTCAATAGTATTGAACCGAACTCGTGGCTGATTATTGATGATTTGGCTGAATCCATTGAACAGTTCTCACAGGAAATGCTACAACTGTTCACCGTTCGCTCCCACCATGAACACATTTCCATAACCCTAGTTCTAGACAATCTGTTTCATCAGAGCAAATGTATGCGAACCCTTGCTTTGAATTGCACTATCTATATTATCTATCGAGTTGTTCGTGATTCTAGCTCGCTAATAACTCTCAATAAACAGATATACCCCGGCGCCCCTAAATTTCTGTTGTCAGCGTACACTCAGGCGACTAATAAACCCTACAGTTACATTTTGCTGGATCTTAATCAGAGCACGCCCGAGGATCTACGTGTAGTCACCGACATTTTCAACAATGAAATTACAGTATATCTTCCGGTGAACAGTAGAAAAGGCTATTAGTTGCCATTATGACACTGAAGAAACTACACGAACAACGGCATTTATTTTCCGTTTTAAGCGCTTCAAAACCCTTGCTTAGGAAGGCCATACTCAAACATGGTGTTGACAATGATTTCATTAATCTAATATCTGAACTTTGTTTAAATTTAACTGAGGGAAATGTTCAACTGCCAGAAGGTGTTAGACAATAGACAAAGCAAGATCGTTCCACTGTACGCGCCTTGGCTTGTAAAAACAAGGGAAAAAATTTTAAAAGAAAACGCCTCCTTCAAGCGGGCGGTAGCTTTTTCACACTTTTACTGCCAATAATTGCAGGACTTGTAAACAGTTTTCTCTAGAGAGAGAATGGCAAAACCCTATAAATTGACACCATTTGAACTTGTCCTCTCGCCCGTCAAACATTTTGAAGACAATCTAAGCAAATTCATTAATGATGAGAATATTGCCGACGACAAAAAACTGCTTTTACTTCAAGATGCATTGCGACGTGTGGACAAACATAAACCTTATCGTGAAAGACCCACCGCCGCCACTGTTACCGATCCCTCTAAACAGGAAACATCTCCTCAAGATTCTGCAGCAGTGCAATCAAAGGAGAAGGAATTGAATTCGATTGTATCGAAAATTTGAAACCTATTGCCACTGACCTATCGAGAACAGAGTAAAAGAGTGTTATCATATCTCACGTTGGAAACTGGTGGTGATCAAGTTCAAGTCGATAGCACAGGGAAACGAATTATAATTCAGGGAAAAAGTTATAATCTAGTTGATTTAATTTGTGATATGGTGACGAATCGTAAAGGACTTTTATCATTTGACAATAATCTATACACCTTTCTAAGTGTATCAAACTTTCTCAAAAGTCTTATTGGCAATAAGCAAATTCTAAAGAAACTAAGAGAATATAGTCCTCCAACAACGCCAACACCACCATTTAAAAAAGAAGAAGATTCAATATTTGAAAATACTAGCAGCAGCAGCAGCAATGATTTTACAACACCTGTGGCTGCTAGTCAAATACGAAGAGACTTGATTCACCCTCCAGTGTGCAAAAGGGGAGTGGACATTACACTACGTGTTTACGTTCAAAATGGATGAAGTTCTGAAAGGTGTCTATGAAAATATTGGTGAAGCGGGAAGTTAGTTCTCCCAAAACGCTTTCTAAGGTTGTCTCTAACAGCACATTGAAAAAAGCAAAAGAGTATCTAGAGAATGAACCGAGTTACACACTGCATCGGAATCACAGGCTTCGTGGCAAACAATATCGACAAACTAAAGTCTTTTTCCCTCTGCATATAATGCAAACGGATGTTTTAACTTTAGACGCAGTTCAACGGCGTCACAATGCACCCAACAAATATATTCTGGTGGCAATCAGTGTCTTTAGTCGCTATGCCTATGCCATTCCATTACGGTCAAAGAGAGGTGTTGAAGTTGCTCAGGCCATTGAAAGTATTCTTGAACAGGATTCGTATAGAAAAATTCAATCGGATCGTGGCAGTGAATTTGTTAATCCCCATGTGCAAAAGGTTCTATTGAAATATAATACAACACTTTATCATAGTCACAGCCCGATAAAGGCCGCATTGGCTGAACGATTAATAAGAACGATTCGTCTATTAATTTCAAGATATTGTACACTGAAAAATACACCGGCTTTTATTCATGATTTAGATAAAATCATGCAGATATACAACCATCGACCTCATCGATCTCTGTCCAACTCAAGCCCTCGGGAAGTTCATTACAGTGAAAATACATTCGATGCTTTTCTAAAGCAATATTCCAATGGTGAAAAAGAAAAAAAATGTGAAGAAGAATTTCAATGTTGGTGATACTGTTCGAATTAATAGAACCACCAATATTTTTGAAAAGGGGAATTATTTATGGAGCACCGAACTTTTTAAAGTGTCCAAAATTCTGGACACCGAGCCCACGACATATCGACTGCGAGACACAAAGATGATGAGATTCTCGGCGGTTTTTATGAATATGAACTGCAAAAAGTTAGAAACACTAGTGAAATTTATCAAATTGAAAATATATTAAAGAGTCGTACTCGTAGGGGCAAGAGACAGTTGCTTGTTCGCTGGCTAGGATACAACTCAGATTTTGATTCTTGGATCAGTGCTGAAGATATTAACAATGCCCAATGATTTCTATGTGACTTTCATGTCCAATGTCTCTGATCCTCTCTACAATGACTTGAATAGAACAAGTGATTTTTGGACGAAACTCTCCCCCACCATCAAATTCGATGGAAAGTATGAAGTGGCTCTTGTCGACTGTATTCTCAAAAATACCTATGACATCGTGAGAAAGGATCGTAAATATTATATAAAAATTAGACCCTATGATTGGCCGCCACCACCTTCAGGTGATCAAGAACAAATTCAAAAAATCAATTGGATGGATTATCCATACATTGAATTACCCTACGAGGAACTCACCTGTATGAATGATTTGTGTCGTTCTATTAATAAAAGAATTTCCGCTCGTAAAAAAGGAGCTTTTCATTTCAACTATTCAAAGGAGGAGGGTAAGATCTACATTAGTTCACCTATTGCCAGCGAAAAGGTTATTCTCAATGATAACCTAAAGGATGTTCTTGGCTTTAAGCTCAATATAATCAACGGTAAAAGTGCCGGAAACACTAATTTCATTTTTGCTGACTACCCGCCTGCCTTCTCCACGGACACTTGTATATTTCTCTACGCTTCATTTGTGGAAACATCTCGGGTTGGTAATTCAAATGTTCCCCTCCTACGAGTTCTTGAACGAAAAACCAATCAAGAACATATTCACCACTACAATATAAAGCATCTTCAATATATTCCTGTAAACACTTCCTATTTGGAACTCTGTCAGTTAACACTACGAACTGAATTAGGTGATCCCATAGCAATTTCAAAAGGTTTGGCTGTGATTACATGCCATTTTTGTCCCATCGTTCAACAAGATGTCTAATAGAAAAGTGGTATTCATTTGTCCTGATATTGACTGCTATGTTAATACTCTTGGCCCAAGACATCAGGGCAATGGAATGGACTATTACAAAGGTCGCTCGTCAATGTCTGGCTACGGTCTTGGCGGTTGGTTTGCTAAGCTCTTTCGCTCTGCACTACCTCTGGCTAGAAAATAACTTGTACCGGCTGCGACAGATTTTGCATCCTCTGCACTATACGACTGGGGCTCTGGCAAGGATTTTAAAAAATGTGATACGGAAAATCTTAGGTCCAGTGTGCGAACCCTTGGCGGGAGATTAAAACAAAATGGAAAAGGTTTAAAAAGGTCAAGAAACAATGCATCACTCATCAGTCTCCACTCAGGTTGGAAACGAAAGACATCATCCCTCTTGTCAAAGAAAAGAAGGAAAAAGCCGACACGTAGTGTAAACAGAAGAAGAAGCCCCAGGAAGAGAATTGTTAGATCAAAACTAGATTTCTTCTCTTAAGATGTCCTACCTACCACATAAGGATTCTCAACCTTCAATCACCTCATCATTGAATCTATTCAATGCAGAAAATGTTGATGTGAGTGTCAAGCATGGATACTATGAACAATTTTATCCACAACAACCCCTCTCCGATAATATCCACTTTCAAATTTATTCCAATGAAGACTACTTTATGGACATGTCTTCGACATTTATAGATTTACAAATGAAAGTCCGGAAATCCGATAATACAATGCCAATTCGGGCCGATGGAATATCCTATGAAAATTGTATATTACATAATTTATTTCGTCAAATCAGTGTCTACATCAATGGCACGCTGGTGAGCACAAGCAACAATCTCTCAAATTATACTAGCTATATGCAATTCATTCTGATGACACCCAAGTCATACAAGGAATTGAGAGGCATCTCCAATGGATATGAATATATTACTAATACTGATAGTACAGATGCACTTAAAAATGCTACAACTAGTGAATTACATCTAGTTGGAAAAATATACCATGAAATATTTAATATACCCCAATGGCTGCCGCCCAATGTTAAAGTGGATATAAAATTGACGCTTGCACCCTCCAATTTCATATTGAGAAAAGAACTTGCTGCCAATCCTGATGTAAGTCTCTCCCTCACCTCGGCAATACTTCATGTACGCAAACAACAGGTCATGAGTTCTGTTGCTTTGGCAGTGGAAAAACTGAGAGCCAATGAAAATAATATTAAACTACTTGTTCCTCATACAATCACCGATCAACATCATATTGCCATGGGCTCACGCACCTTCACCGATTCATCCTTTATCAATGGTGAAATTCCGTCAAAACTCGCTTTGGCATTTGTAAAAATCGCTAGTGCAATAGGATCGTGGACTGAATGCCCACATAAATTCGAGATGTTTGGACTTTCATCTCTTGTGTGCAAAGTAAACGGCATCCCACTCTACAATCTATCTTTTGATAAATCCTATAGAACATTGTATGAGTTGACCATGCAAACCCTAGATCATGATTCGCAACTATTTGAAAATGGTATAACCGAAGATATGTTTGCTAAAACACATGGTATCATTGTACTGGATTTGTCTGGCACACAGGATATAAGCATAGTACGTACGGGGAGTGTGCGTTTAGAGCGTACATTTACCGATCCATTGGCTGAGAGTATTGCACTAATCTCACTAAATCAATATGAAACCTATTGGGAAATCACTCCCGAAGGAAGTGTTCTACTAGACTTGGCGCCATGAACACCAGTCAAATAATCAATGTATTTAATATGGACCCCTACATGTCCCAGTACAAATCCTATTGTCTGCCCTCGGACTTTCTTGTAAAAATTCAAAGTCTCAACAATACCTTGATTATTGTTAATAGCAGTCCGTCGACTGTGCTGACGGGTCATTGGCTGTGCATCTTTCAAACAATGAAGACGATTGAATTTTTTGATCTTCTTGGCCTACCCTATACATTTTACACACCCCACATCAGCAACTATATTGAGAGCAGTGGGAAAACTATTATTCAAAATCGGAAGAGGGTGCAGGATCTAACGACTAAAAGCTGTGGCTTCCATTCACTACTATATTTTGTGTTCCGATGTCGCGGCTATACTTACAAGCAGTTTCTCCACATTTATAGTGACAATCCACGTCTGAACGACTTTCTAGTGGAAAATATCGTCTCAGACCTATACAGTATTGATTTCAGTGCCCTAAGAGTAAAGTGCTTAAAAAATGTTTGTGAATTTGTTTATTAATAAAATGCATATATATACAACAATTTCTTTAAATCTTCACTTTAGATTTCTTCTTCTTCGATGTATAGGCAACTGTCGTGAACCAATAATGCCGGTAAATCATTTGGATTCACTGTATATTGATCTTGATTGACTGCAAAGTCAGGGTCACATTTTCTACAGTACAATGTAACTTCACTCTTGTCATATCTCTTTGTATAGTCAATGATACTATTTGCATTCATATTATGAAATTCACGAGTTTCAATCTGTCTATTTGAAGTAATATCACATACAGTGTTTTTAAATGGTGAATCACATTCGGTAACTGCCAAATAAAAATCACTTGGTTTATAGTCATAATAGGCAGTGTCGTCACAACGATGACGTAGAAACCAAATTGTCTTGTTACTCCAACAGTTGAATCGTAGACCTGACTCCTCCTCCCAGAATAACTTAAATCCACGACGATACCAATCTCGTAGAAATAAACTAAAATCACGTTTGGGATTCTTTCCAATCATAGCGGGGTAAGTATTATCCCACTGATCACATTTATCATAGTGACAACTGGAGCACAGGTGCCCTCTAGGGTGAGAGTCACAAATCTCCTCAAGACATAAATTACATCCTTTAATTTTTACTGCATAGCCTTTATGTAATTAAAAAGGATTACATAATTTACACTTTTCACTATAGTCATCAATAATTGTACAATTCTCACGTTGATTCCAACTGCCAAGAGTGTACATGCACAATGGACATGTATAGAACATTTTTGGTTTCCGATGTCAACTCTCTCACAGCTAAAACGAAACTGATCGTCCTCGCTCGATAAATTCAGTAAGGGGAATGGGGAGAGGAGTAACTCTGTGACGTTACCTCTTTCGAAGGAGGAGCCATCTACATTGAATCCATTGGCAATGTTTTCAAAAGTATATCCACGATATTATTCTGCTTAGTTCCAATTAATATATCAATAAATTGACTATAAGCACTTGAGTCACATCTTAAAAGTTTCATACAATAGTCCAATGGGGGAGAATCAGTCCTCATTATATTGTCAAGTGTTCCCCGAGAGAATATCCTGCGTTGAAGAGATAACTCGAGAAAATCATCATCCAAAATCAAATGTTTTTCCATAAACACTAGATTTGATCTAATTCTCTCTTTCTCAAATTTATTCATTTTTTTCAGTCCTTTCACTCTGACTGCTGACTCTAGACTGACCCTGATTCGTTAGCCCCTAACCTAACCTAACCAGAAAAGAAAGGGAACATTTTCGATTTCGAAACAATTTTATTGAATAATTACAACAACAATAATACTAAGCATGTACAATTAGCGATAGAGTTTATTGTCTTCGATATGTTTCACTAATGCACTTAAAGCACATTGAAATCTATTCACATGTGCTATATCAACTTTTGCAGCGAAACATAATTGATCCTCCATTTTAAATTTGCTCAATGATATCACATATCTTGCATATACTTCATCCCATTCCAGACAAAGTCGTGATCCTCTCGTGATTTCCACCGCAATTTTTGGTGCTCTTGTATTATTACCATCAACTCCACTATCAACTTTTAATAGGGTAAACATTCCAATCATCATCATCAACACACAAATATATATCCAAATGAGTAAAGTCAAACTGTTCTTCTTCTCACCCCTTTGAATTCTATTCACAGACTAATAAAAAAACTATAGCAAAAATACTTTCCTCATATTCTCTGCAATCCTCCGCCGCTAATATGTAAGCGAGTCTCTGATTGGTCAAGAAAGGAGATGTAACTGAGTCTCTGATTGGCTGAGAAGGAAACACGTGATCCTTTTTCCTATTCCTGGATCATAACATTCTCCCCTAGCGTGCACTTGGCCAAACAACAACAACAAATCAATTGATCTTGAACGAAGTGTCATTGACCCTGTCCCCGTTAGACTCGATAATCCAGAAAATATCCCTCAAAGTGAGAAAAATCCTGTTTTTTCATTCTCACTGACAAAAACCATAAAACATCCATAAATTGATGTTGACATCCATGAAAAACATCAAATAAATTGACCAACACACATAACCGTCCAAGAAACATCCATAAAAGTGAGAAAATTCCTGTTTTTTCAAGTGAGAAAAATCCTGTTTTTTCATTCTCAGTGAGAAAACCATCTCCCTAGGGACTCTATGCCCATATATGGTGTAGGTACGGGAGTCAATAAGGCCTTTCTACTAGGGTGGGAGTATTTTATGTGGAAAGAACTTTCCACGGAGGCATTTTCACTAGGAGAAGAAAATTTTCATGGAGAGGAGTCAGATTTCCCGGCATTATTTAAAGACGATCAGAAATTAAATAGAAAACATGTTTTTTTCAACTGAAAATAAGGATCAATATCAAAAGTTAAAACGAACAGAAACTATTACGTTTATGAGAAAGATTGCCCCTGTTAAAGGCCTTGCTCTTTGCCCTTAAATTTAACTTTGGGTTCGAATTCTTTAAGAGCAACTCCTGAAACACAAGGACCGTTTAATTAGAATAATTAAGGTTTTTTTAAATTCTATAAAAAAAAATTTTGCGTAAAGAGCGAGGTCTTGAAGAGGGGCAACCTTCCTCATAAACGTAACAATTTCTTTTCGTTTTAAATTTTGATATTCATCCTTACTTTCATTTGAAAAACTTGTTTTTTGTATAATATAGCCTTTATAAAAATTCAGTTGCTAGTTTATTTATATTTCCAGTGACTTGCAGCTAAACTATTCAAGCTGACAAACCTGATCTTTTTCAAAACAGATTTGGAACCATCAGAACAAAAATTTGGTTGTAAAACAAAAAGAAGAAGTTGTGTAAACTAGAAATGTAACGTCATGATAAAAATGAAATGATAAAACGGAATAGCAGCGTTATGTTCATATACATAAAGGCTATATCAAAGTAAAGCAATTGCGTAAATATTTTCATATGTTTTACAAATATTTTCATGTGCTTTGTAGGGAAATACAATAGTAAATTTCTGTTTTGAAAAAAAAAAAACTTACGTGTGCTATTAGTAATGGTTCATATAAGCATATGAGTATACACTTATATCAATTATGAGCACCAGCCTAAGCAAGGTTTTTGTGGAGGCTAGGTATAGAGCTGGTGAAGGTAGCTCTTTGGCTAGCAGCATACAACTCTGGTTCTGAAATTTTCTTTATTTCTAGCATCTTTCTACTGCTGGGCTAGACAAAAATCATGACATTCCTGTGGCATTAGTAGGAAACAAAGCTGACTTGGTCCGGGAGCGTTTGGTTTCAGCTGAAGAAGGAAGAAAAAGAGCTTTATCCTTAAATTGTCCTGTCTTCCAAGAAATATCAGTGAAAGACAACGCAGATGAGGTAAAGTTTTACTGTGTTCCTTACTCTGTACAACCTGGGCAATTTTAGTTGCGGTGTCAAGCCATTAATGGACTTGAAACGAAAAAACCCTAAGCTGAGAAGTAGGTAATTTATTTGGCAATTTTTCTGAACAACAGCAATAGCCACGGTTGATGAAGGACTACTTAATTATTCAACTGATTATTTAGTTAGATGGATCTTTTAGTATTGTAAAGTATAACAAATTGAGAGTGAAAACATATTTTTCATAGGGAAAGGGAGGGGAAGGGCGCTTAAGCTATTGTTGTATGTATGTAAGTTTGTCTTGTTTTTTTTTCTGTTTTATTTTGTGTGTGTTGTGGAAGTGTTGTTTTGAATAGTTTTTTTTTGCCATGGCCCTGTGGATTTTTTTGTAATAAATATCGATCTATCTATCTATCGTTATGAAAAACAAAACGTTAGAACATATTAAAAGAATATTTTCTACTAAGAATCAGTACATCCATATTTTCCTTTAAAAATCTGTTAAACTTGATTAGCCCCATTTGGACCCCCACCCAGGTCAAAATTTAAAATTTATTTATCTCCTGGTCGAAGATCCCATCAAACTTTAAGCTGGGTTAAAGTTTGTATAAATTATTCAGTATTTAGTATAAATTAACCTTAAGCGGTTAATTTATATCCTTAGCTATACCTGAGATATTGCAGACTCTCTTTTTGACAACCTAGATGCACATAGTGTCTCTTAATTTGATTCAACATCTCACTCAACATTCCCTAAAAGTTTCAACTTAATTCCCTTAGCCCCTCCTGAGATATTGCAAATACATCATTTTGACAACATGGATGCCCTTTGGATTTGGTTGGACTTATTCCAGCACCCTTAGTAGCTATTGCTTCAAGCTGCAATCATGATACTGGTAACTTTTTTATAAGCCCTATTTATGATGACTAAATACAAAAGATTCAATACACGTTCCTTCTCGTATTTGAGTTACCATACTTGGAATGTTTTCAGTCATCCAGAACAAATGGTTTTGTCGGACTTGAAATATGTTTTATCACTCCAGACTAAAAAGAACTAGCGGTCTTGGAATATTTTAATCAACCCTGGCCGAAAGAAGTTATCAGATCTAAAATATTTCCAATCCATCTTGAGGAATAGAAGTTACCGGGCTTCGACTAATTTCAATTTGCATAGACCAAAAGGAATTACCAGACTTTTTTTTTCGATAGAACCAGACCAAAAGGAGTGATTAGAGTTGAAATGTATTTGATCAGCTCAGACCAAGAGGAGTTACCAGGCTTGAAGCATTTTCATACAAGCCCAGACCAGAGAAGCTACCAGGCTTCGACTGCTTTCAATTACTCCAGACCAAAAGCATCTATAAACTACGAAATTTCCGATAAGACCAAAACATAGGCCTCGTAACTCAGATTAAATGGTATTCTTGAACTTAGATGATCTAAAAAAATTCGCTTGAAGCCTGCCCGGCATTTACCTTTTAGTCAGTGTGACTTCAAAACAAAACCACACTCTACGATGCTTTTGCTGATTAAACAATTTAGTTAGAAAACCTCCTGCATTTTAAATTTGTTTTTATGTCCTAAAATAACTTCAGTCAGCTTATCATGCAGCCGGGAACTCCCTGACATTTACAAATAATTTGTTGTATTCTTCGCTGAAACACAATACTAAAAACAGCAAGAAAAGAGGTTGAAAAGAAATGTTACTTTAGATATTTTCGGTAATTGTTGTCAATCATGTTTTCAGGATTTAAAATGTTTTAAATCAATTCAGTAATTTTAAGTAGTCACTGACCATATATAAGAAAACGATACCGCAGAAAAAAGATCATAAAACATCTAACATTGTAAAACGTCATGCAATTGGAGAAAACCCATGCAAATATAGGATTACTTTACAGGTTCTGAGTGTTGCAGAAGAGCTTTATAGACTATGGAAGAAAAATGGAAGGAACTGCTCAGAATACATTCTTTCTCCGCCCAGCGGAAATCCATGGGGTTGTGGTGAGTGTCTTTTAGTGTACAATTTAAGGTTTATAAAAATCGATATTAGCTCACAGAAGGACCAAACTTAAGAACTAATTGAACGAAGTAGATCCACTAGCGTTTGCGTACGTGAGAAAATAATTTCTTCGGAAAGTCATCCCAGAGATCTTTAGGTTTGACATTCATAACCAAAGGGGAACTTAGTCCCCAATTACCTGCTTTAAAAACAACAAGGGTACTTAAATACATATCGGAAACTTCTATCAAATTGTGAAGTCTGATAGGGTAGACAGCAGTTTGTCTTGGGTGTGCTACCTACACAAAAAAAAATATAAAAGACAAAGTATTTAAAGGTAGAAAAAATAAAATTATTTTGCTGTTACTCAATTAGAAATAATAATCCAAATAGCGAAAGCGCAAAAGAAAATTGGCCAACATTCAAGTTTTTATTGGTGGCATAAATATTATAGTCATAAGAACTGTTTTATTTGGGAAACATATTTTACTATTGAAATGTAACCTAAACCTACCTTGAACAGAAATTTAAATTCGTAGATCGCTCGGTTCAATTTTACTTTTAATTTAGTTTACAGTTTAATATAAGTTAGTAGTAAAGCCATAAGGCTTATCACGAGGCCCATAGTCACTGCACTTTTCATTTTTAGTAGTTTAATGATCTTACGCGATGATCTTACAAGCTCAAATTTGTTTAACTGGCCAGAGCGTGCTTAACTGGTTTATTTTGAACTGTTAGTTAGCTGGTTTTCTGAGCGTTATGCGAGGTGGGATTCCCCGTCGGCACTGACTTGCTGTCAGCGCACAACCCCTTGGCTTTTTTCCAAATTTAGCGCTACCGTGAAGTGACCTTGACAGCAGGTGTTATTAATCACGACAAGTTTTCTAAGAAAATTTACAGTCCCATTGTTATGTATCCATGGATACAAGTGCCTATGAAAATACTATCAATTGATATGTTGATTCTCATTGCACAATCTTGGCTGAGTTGATATCCTATGGAATGTGCCTATGGAAATACTACCAATCGACATATTGGTTATCATCATTGCACAATTTTGGCTGAGGGGAAGTTTTATTTGGGAAACATATTTCACTATTGAAAAGGAGTGCTGTTATACTATTTCACTATTGAAAATGACTGCTGTTACACTACTGAACGTTGATCATGTGGTTAGCAGTGATATGAAAACAAGAGCCATCAACGTTTCAGTAGAAATTGCAAGGGGTTGTCGGCTAACTGTCGAGAGGGATGAGATGTTTGGTAGATAACTGATATCATTGAGCAGGTTCAAGTTGGAAGAACATTTATGTTTTGCAGCAAAAGCGAATATCATGTACAAACCTAGACTACAAGATGTATTGCATGCAATTGCGAAGTATATTGAGGACATGGAGATGAATCACCATCTGAAAAAATTGTAAAATGTATATGTTAATCTTTTACTACAATTTTTAAAAATAAATGTTTTTTATATTATGAAGGTTTTTTTTCGGATAGATCTTTTAGTTCGCTATCACTCGTTTCCTCCTTACCTGTTTCTCTCTAGTGAACCAATAAGCGATCATCTTAAGCGATTACTCGATGTGAAAGAATATTGGTTTGTAATCAGCACTGTGAGAGTCAATTTAAAAATGAATAAAGTGGACAGACAAAAATCATACGCAATCTTATTACTTTAGAAAAATGGTCGAACCTAAATGATCATAATCAAAGGTTGTCAATGCGGACAACCCTCTCTCTTAGGAACAAGTAGGTGATCATTTAAGGCGGGTACTAGACGTAAAAGAATATTTTTAGCGCCAGTTAGTTTGTAATCAGCAGTGTGACGGTCAATAGCGAAAAAATGTAAAAACACATATCCACTATGTTTGTATACGTTCCACAGCTAGTTGTTCTATGAAAATTGCACTGTTGCAGATGAGTATGATGGAAAGTGTAGATTATACAATTCGTGTGGACTAAACGGAGGATATATAGTTCAAATTAAGAATTGTAATCCTGTATTGAAGTGTGGTAAGCTGAGAATTTTAGTCAAAATTTGATTTTAATGAAATAAATTAAAAGACGAAAAATACAAGTTACTAGTTTTTGAAATAACCACTTTTCCTAAGAAAGGTAGTTTTTGAAAAAACAATACTTACCTAAGCTACAGGATGTATATGGTATAATAGGAAACTTAGAAATAACTTCCCTGTTTTGGAACATGATAAGTGATTTGGAACATCTAATATAACCAGCAGTTATTTATTGCTTTTTGTCTTTTGCCTTTTTTGCTCTGAGATATCTTTGACCTCTAGTTATTGTCAGATTTTAGATTGCTTTAAGTGGATATAAATGCGCGTACTTATTATTAGTTGTGTATTGTGTCTCTAGTCTGCTGTGTTATTATACTCTCTACCATGATGTCTAGAGTCATTTAACCTGTACCGTCGTTGTCTAAAGTCAATTAAAAGTAATCAGTGATTAATGTCTGTCTTCGCGCACAGCTCATTAGGAATTGTCTCTTATAGCTAGATTTAGCTACCCATAGATTAAGCTACTACCCAGAATTATTAGCAATCCTATCAACTCATCCCAATAACTCGCCTACCCCATCTAGGTCAGTAACACTCCCGTGCTTAATTACATCTGATTGGGACCAAAGTAGTTACGTCACCACATCTGGTGGCTATAACCTTTCAATTTTAATACATCTGGTGGTAGACGGAAAAAATGAGCTGAGGAGATAAGATTTTAAATTAAAATAAAAATAACTTTGCTTACAGCGGTAACTGTCTTGGCAAAAATTATTCCGGAATATGATGGGTACAAACAACGAAGACAAATTTATAGAAAGATAGAAAATCTATCTATGTGGAAATGGAAAATAGAAAAAAAGCTCAACCATTAATGGTAAAATAAAAATACAGTAGTTAGTTTTTAGCAACTAGAATTAAATTAAGTGTATTAGTAGTCGTACCATTAGGCTAGAGATAGAATTAATATTGTTAGTAGACTAGTATTGGTTGTCAATGAAAACTGGTTAATGCAGCAGTACCGTATAGCAGTTAACATTCAAGGATTTTGTACAATAAGAAAATCAAATAAAAAACAATGCACAAAGTACAATCTAATTCGAATGTAGAAATGTCGGTAGGAACAAGAAATTTTTATTTTGGATAATAGTCCCACAAATTAGCGTGGGGAACACATACATTATTTTCAGACCAATTGTGCATTAGAAACTACCATTCCCTTGTGTTTTAGGAGTGGACACACTGCGAAATTATGGCATTTTATGGGACCCAATAAGGAATAGAAGTATGCTTGTTAAAGCTAACCCAAATGCTAGGGTAGCTGTGTACTATCACAAGCAAAGGAAAGACAAAAAATTATAATTTGTATTTAAAGCACTTAAGGAGAGGGATGGAAAGAAAAAATAACCTAATAAGGAAAGAATACGGAAGCTCAACAGGAGTCACTGAAAAAGGCAAAAAGTTTAGCAAAAGTTGTTACCCTGCTGAGAATTGAAGCATGCGCAAGGCTCATCAAATCCGATGAAGGAAGCAGCGATGATTAAGGAGAATGGAGGCACGAGTATGGGCCTTAAAAGTTCCATCTTTTCTTAAGGAGAGCGACTCAACTGAACCAGACGCAGCAGAGGTGTAAAGAAAAGGGTTCAGACACATCGGAACTAGACTCTCAAAATGCGTATGAAATATTCCCGGATTGAAGCCATGGCTACTGTTTAGCCATACAAATGTTAATTAAAGGCAGTAGATAAACTGTTATGCTTGTTTACATAGAATATAATGCCGTATTAGGACAAAAAGATACGACAATGAATTCATGTGGAATGTAAACATTGATAATGCTCTCCCTCCCTCTACCGTCATTCAATAGCGATATTTATACTTATTCAGCCTCAAAACCACCCTCACTTTTATTCTAAGGTTAGATCAGCACTGCTAAGTTGAATAGACGAAATGCTAGAACAAACTAGAGGATTCATTGGCTCCGACTGCCACTGTGATAAGTTTGATCAGTGGGAAAACACCTATCCTGGTATGAATATAAAAAAAGCCTAAAGGAACTTTTAGCTGATTTCTAAGGGACTGGTATCGTCGTGGTTTTAAATTGTTTTGGGAGGGAGAACTCTTTAGTGACGTCTGCGCTTCAATTTCTGCAACAACCAGAGAATATGGTTTCTACTTCATCCTTGTGAAGGCAATGGCTATTGTGATTACAAGCCTACCGATTTTTATTTTGCAGTTACAGAGATCAACTCTTCATTTCAGAATTTTATTTTTGAAATTGCATTGAATAAGCAAATTAAAATACGTGAATTTTACAATATGAATGAAAAAGATCATTGACTGCACCAAGGGATACAATAAGAGTGAAGTTACATTGTATTGTTGGAAATGGGATCCTGACTTTCCGGTACAAAGCTAGTACAAAATGAATCCGAATAATCTAACACTGCTAGTGGTTGTCGACGACGATGATAAGCATTTACATGTAGAAGAAGACATCTAAAGGAAATCTATTCAAGAAAATGAAAGATTCTTTTTGTTTGTAGATACAATTTTATTGATTAATAAGTTTACAAACATTATGAGAACACTTTATTCGTAACGCATTGAAATGAATATTATACATTTAAGAAAGGGTATTTTCAACTATGAGGTCATTTAGTGGAGGGTTGTCTACGTAAATATAATTTTGAATATAGCTGCGACATCGGAAAAATAAACACAATAGTGCGCGAAAGACATGGCTTTTGGTTGACAAATCTTGCACTCTCGCCTGATTTTGAATAAAAGATTTCCCATTGTCTGCAACAAACGTCTTGGTATATGCAGTGTAGAATGCGTGTGGCAGACCAAAAGGATCTAAACATTCTATACATTTCATTGTTTGAAAGATACATAGCCAGTGACCCGTCTTTATATTCGATGAACTGCTATTAACAATGATAATAGTATTGTTAACACTTTTAATTTGTTCGAGCAAATCTAGGGTATACAATAGGATTTGTATTTGGACATGTATGAATTCAAGTTAAACACAATGATTATTTTATTTGTGTTCATGGTGCCAAGTCTAGTGGAACACAACCGTCGGGGGTGATTTTTAAGTATGTTTCAAATTGATATAGTGAGATTAACGCAAAGTTATCCGTCATTGGTTCAGCAAAGATGCACTCTAAATGTACATTGCCCATTCGTACTACACCCATATCTTGAGTGCCCGACAAGTCCAACACATTGATACCGTGAATTTTTTAGAACTTCGAATCTATTATTCCGTTCCCGAATAGTTGTGAATCTCGATATAGGTATTGCATTGTTAACTCGTTCAGGATTCTGTAGGTTAGGTTAACAAGGATACATTATAGAGTGGATTTCTTTTACTTTACATACAAGATTGGAAAGTCTAAACATTTCAAACTTGTCTGCCGAGCTTGTCCATGTTCCTACGGTACTAGCCCTTTTTACAAATGCTGAAGCAAGCTTTCAAGGAATTTCGTCATTTATAAATGAAGAATGAGTACAGGTGTGTTAACCTGTGGCAATATCTCGTTGATTGGTTATCGAATGAAGAATGAGCAGTTTGATATCATTTCCACTGGCTCTATATTTTTCAATTGCCAAAGCAACAGAACTCAATGCCTGTTGTTTTTCGCACTTCAAGTTTTGCCGAGGTGAGAGAGACTGATACATCAGATGCATCAGTAACTAACTTTCGTATAATGAATTGAATAGAGCGAATGTTACTTTAATGTCCACCTTAACATTTGATGGCAACCATTTGGATACATTAAATATTTTATTATTTATTTTCCCAATCAAATACAATTACAGTACAATTACAATTGTCGCCTCTCTAGCTGCATTTGTACTCTCTGTTTTCATTATATATTCATATTTGTTAATTGAGCCTCTCAATTGTTTATAGGGCAATGGAGTCATCAACATGAACTGTATGTAGCTCCAATAGTTTGATAAATTTTTGCTAGTGCTTACCAATGTTCTATTTATGTGGACACTGATTTGCCTAAACAAATTGTGCAATACACAAATTTGATGGATAATCCTTCACCAAGAGTTGGCATTTCATTGGTGAATGCCTTCACTGCCGTATGCAAATCTATAAACGTGAAAGAAAAATCAATAAAATAGTCAAATACTCTAAGAGTGGTCCTTGTGAATAGAATTGTTTATAATAACCCGGTTTTACGCTCACTCCAACACTTTCTGCACTGAAAAAATTTACACATGAAGTGATAGACGGGTAGCGTTCCTTGTGCAGTGGATATGCCGTCTCTATATATGTCAAAATTATGAGTGTCTTGAACAGTGTTGGAAAGTATAAACAAAATAAAATTGAACATTTAATATATAATTATATTACTTGTTGAGACATCCATCAGTTCAAGATTTTATTTCACTGTAATTTTATTTTCATTGTCAATGCTGTAAGAACTGCAAATGAAAATATTTGTAATATAGTTAGTTTTCAGTGAAGTCAAAATGACGCAGTAGGCCTTAGGTTTTTACAATTAAGGAAGGGGGCAGTATCCAAACTCTTGTTTGTAGTGAAGGTATATTCTTCTTGAACAATCTCAGAAAGAACTAACAAATAAACTGAATATTTGATGTATAATAATGTTAATTGCTGACAGCTCATCAGTTCAAAATTTTACTGTAATTCCAATGTTTATTTTCAATAATAAGTACAAAAAACAAAATTTGTAATATTATTCGTTTTCAGTAAAGCGCCAATGACGTAGTAGGTTTTAGACTTTTACAGTGAGAGAAGGCAGGGATAACCAAACTCTTGTTTGTAGTGATTTTATTCGTTTCAAGCTTGATTTGCATATTCAATTTATGTTTCACTCATTTTAAGATTTATTTATTCATTTATATTAGTATCTACTGTATGCTTGTTTGCATTGGTGGTTTATTTAATTTCTGTTTGTTTTCGGTTTCATTTATGCTTAAATAGCAAAATATTCGTTTTTTTTAACTTGATTTGCATATTCAATTTAAGCATTACTCGCTTTAAGATTTATTTATTCATTTATATCATTACTTGTTGTATGTTTTTTGCTATGATTGTTTATTTAATTTTTGTTCGTTTTGGGTTTCATTTATTCTGTAATAGTAATTTCTGGTCATTTTGTGTTTGAGTTTTATCAGGTATTTGTATCTGCTGATCTTAAATTCAAAATGACCATTACTTTTCTTTGAAAAGCTTCTTCTTCGGAATTTTTTTTAAAATTAATTTTTGTTCGCTTTTATTGTACAAATTTTCAAGTTTTTAAACTTGAAAATCATACTTTTTTTCAACTTCAAATGTTTATCAAAGTATCAAAATTAGTATCAAAGTAACAATATCAAAGTAAAAGAAATAATAAAGTAAAGAAAGCATCAAAAGGAACAAGGTATCAAAGTAACAATAAGCAACTTGCATAACTGATAGCCCTTGCATCGTAAATCGAAGTTGCCACGTAAATAAGTAAATCCAAGTATTGAGGTAAACAGAAACTGAAACTGTCAAAGTAATAAAATGTCAAAACAACAATAAGCAAGTTTCGTAACTCAGAGCCATTTCTCGGGGTTGGGGGGGGGGGGTTCAACCCCAAAAGCATAACTATTTGGACTTTGAACATTTTTTTAACAAAAAGCAATCTCAAAATTTTGAGGGGATGCCCTTTGAAAAGTGGGGCGTGGGCTGATAGCCCATCTATCACTTTTGACTCTTAAAAACAATTAGAAGTTTCAATTTCCGATCAAACGAGTCCCCTCTAAAGTTAATACAACCACCCCTTCCACAAAAGCTTTATATTTTAACAATAGGCCACATACATAAGTTACAATCCTTGCCCCGGGGGCTATGAAGGATTTCTCAACCCCTAAGTTATAGTAGTTTGAATTTTGGACTATTTTGAACAAAATGGCTATTTCAAAATTATGATTATTTTTTTTTGCATTTGGGGAAAAACAGGCAAAAGGGGAGGGAGGGATAATGCTAAGGATGGGCGGGGCTGGATGTGCACAACCTTCTCGTGGTTGCCCTGTATTCACTAATCTTATTGTACAATTGGAAAACAATAAAACATCAAAGATTATTGCATTTATGACCTTTAGTTTTCTATTGTCTAAAACTTAGCAACAGAAAAAAATTAATTACATTATTAACTTTACATAAGAGACACCACTCACAAGCAGTAGGCTATATAGAGCCCCCATTTGCCCTACAAATGAGAAGATATTAGGGGGTCAGATTTAATGCTAGGAGGTGTGGCATTTGAGTCCCCTCCGAAGTTTGTACGACCACCTCTTCTATAAAACGCCCTTCTATAAAACAGGTTAGCCCCCGCAGCATAGGTTACAACCCTTCCTCCGGGCTCTGGTAGGGGGGGGGGGGGTTAAGTTTATCCCGAAGTTTTTGTTATCAGATCGTTGGACTTCTTCAAATAAGCTAGAAATCTCAAATTTTGGACGGATGCATTTGGGAAAAAGGGTGTTTTTGGGTTGAAGGGGGGGGGGATGTAGATGGTCTCCGATACTTTTTTTACTCATAAAAAGGTAACTAGAACTTTCAATCTTAAATCAAATGAGCAACTTCTGCATTTATACGACCTCTCCTTACACAAAAATCTTATAAGCCCCGTGGTATAATTTAAAACACTTTTTCCTGGAATCTGGGAGTTTGTACTTCGGAGTTTTTTTTTTATCTGATGTTTGAACTATTTTTAACAAAATGGCTACCTCAAAATGTTTATCGGATGAGTTTGGGGAAAAAAGGCGCGGGGGAGGGGTGAATTTCCATTCGATCTCTTTTGACTCTTTAAAAGTGAACTAGAACTTTCAATTTTCAATCAAATGATTCTTCTCTGAAGTTTATACGAGTATCCATTCTATAGTAACCATATACGCCCCCAGGGCATAGCTTACAAGGTCTGTCCCTGGGCTCTGGGGGGTTGTTTCGACCCCGGTGTTTTAATATCTGATGTTTGAACTATTTTTACCAAAATAGTCATCTCAAAATTTTTATCGGATGGGTTTGGGGGAAAACGCGTGGAGGTGGAGAGGCTAGTTGCCCTCCAATCTCTTTTGACTTTTAAAAAGTAAACTAGAACTTTCAGTTTCCAATCAAATTAGTCCTCTCTAAAGCTTATACTCGCACACCTTCTATAAGAACCATATTTGACCCAAGGGCATAACTTACATTGCCTACCCTCGGGCCCTGAGGGGGTTCTGTAAACCCAGGAGTTTTAATATCTGGTGTTTGAACTATTTTTAACAAAACGGTCATCTCAGAATTTTTAATCGGATGGGTTGGGGAAAAAGGCGTCGAGGGTGTAGGGGCTTGTTGCCCTCCGATCTCTTTTGACTCTTAAAAAGTGGACTAGAACTTCCAATTTCCAATCATTTAAGCCCTCTGAATTTTATACGAACATCCCTTCCATTAGAACCCTATATGCCCCAAGAGCATAACTTACAACGCCTTCCCCGGGGTCCTAGGGGTTGTTTCGACACCAAAATTTTTGTATCTGATTTTTTAACTATTTTTCTAAAAAATGGCTTTCTCATAACTTTTATCGGATGGGTATGGGGAAATGGGCATGCAGGGGCTATCTGCCCTTAGATCTCTCTTCATAGGCAGCGCAATAGCGCTGCCTAAGTAAAGAACGATGTTGGCACAATATACTATTTTTTTTTCATACCCGGGCACTTCGTATAGAAGGAGTTGTCGTAGAAACTTCGAAAAGGACTTATTCCATTGGAAATTGGAGTGGCTAGTGCTCTTTTTAATAGTCGAAAGTTGTTGAAGGGCAACTAGCCCCACCCCCAAGCCCATCATTCCCCCAAACAAATCCAATCAAAATTCTGAGATAGCCATTTTGTTCAGCGTAGTTGATTTCCAGATAGAAAATATGTTTTTGAGGAGGATAATCCCCCACGACCCTCGAGGTAAGGGTTTTAAGTTATGCCCCGAGGGCATTTAAGACCAACGTTGGCACAATGTATTATTTTTTCCTCTAGAGCAGGTCACTTCGTATTGAAGAAGTTGTCATAGAAACTTCTAAAAGGGCTCATTCAATTGGAAATTGGAGTGGCTTGTGCCCTTTTTAATAGTCGAAAGTTATTGGAAGGCAACTAACGCCCCTTCCACGCCCACCATTTCCCGAAACACATCCAATCAAAATTTTGAGATAGCCATTTTGTTCAGCGTAGTTGATTTCCACATAGAAAATATGTTTTTGAGGAGGACACTCCCCCACAGCCTTCAGGGCAAGGGTTGTAAGTTATGCACTGGGGGCATATAAGGTTTTTATAGAAGGCGTTGTCGTAGAAACTTCAAAAAAGGATCATTCGATTGAAAATTCAAAGGGCTAGTGCCCCTTTTAATATTCGAAAGTGATTAGAGGGCAACTAGCCCCCCCCCCCGCCTATCATTCCCCCAAACTCATCCAACCGAAATTTTGAGATAGCCATTTTGTTCAGCGTAATTAATTTTCATATGGAAAATATGTTTTTGAGGAGGACACAACCCCCCACCCAACTCTCAGGGAAGGGTTTTAAGTTATACCCTGAGGGTATATAAGAACGATGTTGGCACAATGTATTATTTATTATTTTTCTCCTTTAGAGCAGGGCACTTCGTATCGAAGAAGTTGTCGTAGAAACTTCGAAAAAGGCTTATTCAATTGGAAATTGGAGTGTCTTGTGCCCTTTTTTATAGTCGAAAGTGATTGGAAGGCAACTAAAACCCCTTTCACGCCCACCATTTCCCGAAACACATCCAATCAAAATTTTGAGATAGCCATTTTGTTCAGCGTAGTTGATTTCCATATAGAAATTATGTTTTTGAGGAGGACAATCCCCTACAGCCTTCAGGGCAAGGGTTGTAATTTATGCCCTGGGTGCATATAAGGTTTTTATTGAAGGTGTTGTCGTAGAAACTTCAAAAAGGCTTATTCGAATGGAAATTCAAAGGGCTAGTGTCCTTTTTAATAGTCGAAAGTGATTGAAGGGCAACTAACCCCCCTCTCATGCCCACCTTTTCCCCAAACACATCCAATCAAAATTTTGAAATAGCCTTTTTATTCAACGTAGTTTTAAGTTCTGGAAATTAGGTCTTGAGGATGAAAGCCCCCCCACAACCCTCAGGGCGAGGATTGTCAGTTATGCCCTGGGGGCATATAAGGTTTTTGAAGAGCATGTTGTCGTAGAAACTTCAAAAAGGGCTAATTCAATTGGAAATTGAAATTGCTAGTGCCCTTTGAATAGTCGAAAGTAACTGGAAGGCAACTAACACCCCTTCCACGCCCATTATTTCCCCAAACACATACAATCAAAATTTTGAGATATCCATTTTTTTTTTTACCACGCAGCTTAAAGTTCAGGAAATTATACATTTCAGCAAGACACACCCCCCACAGTCTTCAGGGCAAGGGCTATAAGTTATGCCCTGGGGGCATATAAGTTTTTATTGAAAACTTTGTCATAGAAACTTCAAAAAGGGTTGATTCGATTGGAAATTCAAAGGTCTAGTGCCCTTTTTGATAGTCGAAAGTAATTTCAGGGGCAACTAACCCCCCTCTCAGGCCTACCTTTCCCCCAAACACATCCAATCAATATTTTTAGTTAGCAATTTTATTCAACAAGGTTGAAAGTTTTGGAAATTAGGTCTTTAAGGATGACAACCCCTCCCACCCACAACCCTCAGGGCAAGGGTTGTAAATTATACCCTGGGGGCATGTAAGGTTCTTATAGAAAGCGATGTTGTAAAAACATCAAAAAGGGATCCTTCAATTGCAAATTGAAAGGACTAGTGCCCTTTTAATAGTCGAAAGTGATTGAAGGGCAACTAACCCCCCTCTCACGCCCACCATTTCACAAACACATCCAATCAAAATTTTGTGATATCCAATTTGTTCAACGTAGTCGAAAGTTCTGGAAATTAAGTCTTTTAGGATGATAACACCCTCAGAGCCCTCAGTGCAAGGGTTGTAATTGATGCCCTGGGGGCATATAAGGTTTATACAGAAAGTGTTTGTAGAAATTTCAAAAGGGGCTCATTTGTTTGGAAATTGAAATTGCCCTTTTTAATAGTCGAAAGTGAATGGAGAATAATTGACCCCCTCCCACGCCCACCATTTCCCCAAACATATTCAATCAAGGTTGAGAAATAGCTATTTTGTTCAACTTTTTTCTTTTTTTTATTCCAATATTCACGGCGCCAGGTACTTCAAAGTATCTGATATGCCGCTATTCATTTACCTCGTTCAATGGCCTCGAGGTTTTAGATGTCTATTGAACCATCTTTTGAAGGTGTCAACAGAGGGATTTGCAGGGATAATATCCCCAGGAAGATCGTTCCAGATAGAAGTGCAACGCCGGCTGAAGCTGTTCCTCAAGTACTTGGTTTTCGGCGTATCCTCCTTTAGATAATTGGACCGAGCTGTGTGCCTTCGTGTCTGCCTAGTCGGCTGGACAAAGGGGGGCACAATTCGAGAGAGCTCGTCTGAGGGAGGCGAATTCATGTACTTGTAGAAAACAGCCATCGACGCTACATCAAACCTTTCATTTAGAAGCTGGAGCGATTCTTGTGTAGAGGCGCAGTCCGCCCTAATTGCCCCATTTTGGATCTTCTGAAGTGGTGCCAACAGCGTTTTCGGAGCACCAGCATATAGCGGGCATCCATATTCAGCTATGGGTCTGATGCAAGACTTGTAGAGTGGGATGATCGAGCTTGATGGAAGAAGGTTTTTGCAGCGAAGAGTAATTAGTATTATTAACTTAATTGAAAGCTCTAAAAATTATGAATTTAAGGAGGACAAACCCCCCAGAGCCCCCAGGGTAAAGGTTGTAAGTTATGCCCTGGGGGCATATAAGGTTTTTATAGTTAGAGTTGTCGTAAAAACTTCAAAAGGGGCTCATTCAATTGGGAATTGAGAGGGCTAGTGCCCTTTATAATAGTCGAAAGTGATTGGACTGTAACTAACCACCCTCTCACGCGCACCATTCCCCTAAACACATCCAATGAAAATTTTCAGATAGCCATTGTGTTCAACTTAGTGGAAAGTTCTGAAAATTCGGTCTTTGAGGATAACCCCCCCCAGCCCTCAGGGCAAGGGTTATAAGTTATGCCCTGAGGGCATATATTTATGCCCTGGGGGCATATAAGGTGTTTATAGAAAGCGTTGTCGTAGAAAGTCAAAAATGGCTCATTTGATTGGAAATCGAAAGGCCTAGTGCCCTTTTTAATAGTCGAAAGTGATTGGAAGGCTTGAAATTTTTATAGTAAGGATCGATGTGGGTATAATGTATGATTTTTTTTGTTGTTGTTATTGTTGTTATTTAGACCAGGGCACTTCGTATCGAAGGAGCTGTCGTAGGAACTTCAAAAAGGGCGCATTTGATTGAAAATAGAAAGGACTGATGCCCTTTTTAATAGTCGAAAGTGATTGGAGGGATCCCCCAACCACGCACACCCTCCTATTTACCCACTATGTTTAAAAACTAAATATTGCCTTATGATTAAATCAAAATGCACTGTGTTAATGCTAATTCCCAATAAGGCATCTCAGCAGTATCCCAAGAACGACTGAGGGTATTATGTTCAAACTTTTGGAGCTACTTCTGCTCTTAAAATTTAACCAAGTCAAAA
This sequence comes from Artemia sinica, assembly GCA_027921565.1. Classification (NCBI taxonomy): domain Eukaryota; kingdom Metazoa; phylum Arthropoda; class Branchiopoda; order Anostraca; family Artemiidae; genus Artemia; species Artemia sinica. Next base: position 38,245,368 of record CM051258.1, read on the forward strand.
TAGCGTAAGTGTATCCAAGCTATCAAAGAAAGTAAGCAGAATTTTTTGCCAATGGTATCAAGTTTTCCATTTCAGGTCAACTAGAGGAGGTATGAAACGAAATTAAACACTACTATTTGTGTCCAGATTTTTAAAAGGGTGTATGTTGTTTAAAATTGCTAAAAAATTTTCTCCAGCATATAAATAGAAGACCAAATTATAAAGTCTTAATAAAACAAAAAGATTTAAAGTATTATTTTCTTCTTCCCTGAAAAGACTATGTCAATATAAATTGAACAGAAATTAATTTAAAAACTTTTTCCACAAAATAAGTTTTTCAAAGAAAAGTAAAGAACTCCATTAAACAAAAAATGAGCAAAAATAAAATCAAATAATCTACAAAGCGTGAAACTACCGCAAATCTGCATCAATAAATAAATGAAACCCAAAACGAACAGAAATTACAATAAATAACCGAGTCAAACTCAGAACGAGCAGAAATTAACGAAAGTTTTGCTCAAAACCCCTATGCCTTCCCAAAGCCAGAACATAATTTGCACTTTAAAGGAAAAAAATACAAATGAATTTGCATTGTCAGTTTAATATACATATACTGATATTTAGCAATCTGAATGTTAATATTATTTGATTTATTAAAGTTATAAAAGTAAAAACATTTGTATTTTTTCAGTAAAGTGAAAATTATGTTCTGGCCCTGGGAAGGCATAGGTTTTGAGCATGACTTGTGTTAATTTCTGCTCGTTTTGAGTTTGATTCAGTTATTTATTGTAATTTGTGTTCGTTTTGGGTTTCATTAGTAGAAGGCTATCTTATAGTCCCGTACGAACCACGTGGTTAATGGGGTCAATGACCTCTTTTTTCAAGGTCGATTAATTTATTGTTTCCAAGGAGAATTGTTTCCGGAAGTTTATTAATATCTTTGGAGTTCGACCAGAATTGTTTCCGGGGCAAAGTTTAGATCACACGTGACAGATGATGTCATGGTTGATTGATTTGACACGAAAGGGGAATTAATTTGTTGTTTCTAAGGGGAATTATTGATTCAAGAAAGGGAAATTAATTTGTTGTTTCTAAGGGGAATTATTGATTCACGAAAGGGGAATTAATTTGTTGTTTCACAGGGGAATTATTGATTCAAGAAAGAGGAATTAATTTGTTGTTTCTAAGGGGAAGGTGGGGAAGAGATATATTGATTGCGTAATCGAAGGGAGAGGATTCCCGAGAAATTGATTACATAATCGGTAGAACCCTATCAGGAGCTCGTGACGGGAATCCATTTATGTGCATAGAATGACGTAATCAACTAGGACAAATGGATTTCTGAGAAATTGATTACATAATCGGTAGAACCCTATCAGAAGGTCATGACGGAGGTCCATATATGGGCATAGAATGACGTAATTGACTAGGACAGTTGGATTTCTGAGAAATTGATTACATAATCGGTAGAACCCTATCAGAAGGTCATGACGGGGGTCCATATATGGGCATAGAATGACGTAATCGACTAAGACAATTGGATTTCTGAGAAATTGATTACATAATCAGTAGAACCCTATCAGAAGGTCATGACGGGGGTCCATATATGGGCATAGAATGACGTAATCGACTAAGACTATTGGATTTCTGAGAAATTGATTACATAATCGGTAGAACCCTATCAGGAGGTCCTGACGGGAACAAGTTCCTTTCTTAATGTCCATCCTAAACCCATTTTTCAACTTGAAGTACTTATCTTTTTCACCCACAACTATACTTTACAGCTTTTTGGATACCTCAACACCAAGAAATACTTTTCAAAGACCATTTCAGAGCAAGTTACTTTCTTAATGTCCCTCCTAAACCCATTTTCCTACTTGAAGTACTTATCTTTTTCACCTAAAATTATACTTTACAGCTTTTTGGTTACCTCAACACCAAGAAATACTTTTCAAAGACTATTTCAGAGCAAGTTCCTTTCTTAGTGACCATCCTAAACCCATTTTACAAATTGAAGTACCCATCCTTTTAGCTTAGAGTTTTAGCTTGGTTTAGTTTTAGTTAAAAGTTTAGAGTTTTTAGCTTAGAGTCTTAGCTTAGAGTTTTGTTAGAGTACTAGTTTAGTTTAGTTTTAATTAAGAGTTTATAGCTTAGAGTCTTAGCTTAGAGTTTTATTTAGAGTTCTAGTTTAGTTTAGTTTAGTTACAGTTAAGAATCTAGAGTTTTAGCTTAGAGTCTTAGCTTAGAATTTTACTTAAAGTTATAGTTTGGTTAAGTTTTAGTTAAGAGTTTCGAGTTTTAGCTTAGAGTCTTAGCTTAGAGTTTTTGTTAGAGTTCTAGTTTAGTTTAGTTTTAGTTAAGAGTTTAGAGTTTTTAGCTTAGAGTCTTAGCTTAGAGTTTTGTTAGAGTTCTAGTTTAGTTTAGTTTTAATTAAGAGTTTATAGCTTAGAGTCTTAGCTTAGAGTTTTATTTAGAGTTCTAGTTTAGTTTAGTTTAGTTACAGTTAAGAATCTAGAGTTTTAGCTTAGAGTCTTAGCTTAGAATTTTACTTAAAGTTATAGTTTGGTTAAGTTTTAGTTAAGAGTTTCGAGTTTTAGCTTAGAGTCTTAGCTTAGAGTTTTTGTTAGAGTTCTAGTTTAGTTTAGTTTTAGTTAAGAGTTTAGAGTTTTTAGCTTAGAGTCTTAGCTTAGAGTTTTAGTTAGAGTTGAAGTTTAGTTTAGTTACAGTTAAGAGTTTCGAGTTTTAGCTTGGAGTCATACCTTAGAGTTTTACTTAAAGTTTTAGTTTGGCTAAGTTTTAGTTAAGAGTTTCGAGTTTTAACTTAGAGTCTTTACTTAGACTTTTTTTGTTAGAGTTCTAGTTTAGTTTAATTTTAGTTAAGAGTTTGATGTTTTACCTTTGAGTTTCAGTTAGAGTTCTAGTTTAGTTTAATTTTAGTTAAGAGTTTGATGTTTTACCTTTGAGTTTCAGTTAGAGTTCTAGTTTAGTCTAGTTAAGAGTCTGGTGTTTTAGCTTAGAGTCTTAGCATAGAGTTTTTGTTAGAGTTCTAGTTTATTTTAGTTTTAGTTAAGAGTTTAGAGTAAATAGCTTAGAGTCTTAGCGTAGAGTTTATGTTGAAGTTCTAGTTTAGTTTAGTTTTAGTTAATAGTTTAGATTTTTAGCTTAGCGTTATAGTTTTAGTTTAGTTTTAGTTAAGAGTTTAGAGTTTTTTAGCTTAGAGTCTTACCTTAGAGTTTTTGATAGAGTTCTAATTTAGTTTAGTTTTAGTTAAGAGTTCGATGTTTTACCTTAGAGTCATAGCTTAGAGTTTTAGTTAGAGTTCTAGTTTAGTTTAGTTTTAGTTAAGAGTTTAGAATTTTAGCTTAGAGTCTTAGCTTAGAGTTTTTGTTAGAGTTTTATTTTATTTTAGTTTTAGTTAAGAGTTTAGAGTTTTTAGCTTAGAGTCTTAGCTTAGAGTTTTTGATAGAGTTCTAGTTTAGTTTAGTTTTAGTTAAGAGTTTTATGTTTTACCTTAGAGTCATAGCTTAGAGTTTTAGTTAGAGTTCTAGTTTAGTTTAGTTCTAGTTAAGAGTTTAGAATTTTAGCTTAGAGTCTTAGCTTAGAGTTTTTGTTAGAGTTCTAGTTTATTTTAGTTTTAGTTAAGAGTTTAGAGTTTTTAGCTTAGAGTCTTAGCTTAGAGTTTTTGTTAGAGTTCTATTTTATTTTAGTTTTAGTTAAGAGTTTAGAGTTTTTAGCTTAGAGTCTTAGCTTAGAGTTTTTGATAGAGTTCTAGTTTAGTTTAGTTTTAGTTAAGAGTTTGATGTTTTACCTTAGAGTCATAGCTTAGAGTTTTAGTTAGAGTTCTAGTTTAGTTTAGTTCTAGTTAAGAGCTTAGAATTTTAGCTTAGAGTCTTAGCTTAGAGTTTTTGTTAGAGTTCTAGTTTATTTTAGTTTTAGTTAAGAGTTTAGAGTTTTTAGCTTAGAGTCTTAGCTTAGAGTTTTTGTTGAAGTTTTAGTTTAGTTTAGTTTTAGTTAAAAGTTTAGAGTTTTTAGCTTAGAGTCTTAGCTTACAGTTTTTGTTAGAGTTCTAGTTTAGTTTAGTCTTAACTTAGAGTTTTTTGATAGAGTTCTAGTTTAGTTTAATTTTAGTTAAGAGTTTGATGTTTTACCTTTGAGTTTCAGTTAGAGTTCTAGTTTAGTTTAGTTTTAGTTAATAGTTTGGTGTTTTACCTTAGAGTCTTAGCTTAGAGTTTTAGTTAGAGTTCTAGTTTAGTTTAGTTTTAGTTAAGAGTTTAGAATTTTAGCTTAGAGTCTTAGCTTAGAGTTTTTGTTAGAGTTCAAGTTTATTTTAGTTTTAGTTAAGAGTTTAGAGTTTTAGCTTAGAGTCTTAGCTTAGAGATTTAGTTAGAGTTCTAGTTTAGTTTAGTTTTAGTTAAGAGTTTAGAATTTTATCTTAGAGTCTTAGCTTAGAGTTTTTGTTAGAGTTCTAGTTTATTTTAGCTTTAGTTAAGAGTTTAGAGTTTTTAGCTTAGAGTCTTAGTTCAGAGTTTTTGTTGAAGTTCTAGTTTAGTTTAGTTTTAGTTAAAAGTTTAGAGTTTTTAGCTTAGAGTCTTAGCTTAGAGTTTTTGTTAGAGTTCTAGTTTAGTTTAGTCTTAACTTAGAGTTTTTTTTATAGAGTTCTAGTTTAGTTTAATTCTAGTTAAGAGTTTGATGTTTTACCTTTGAGTTTCAGTTAGAGTTCTAGTTTAGTTTAGTTTTAGTTAAGAGTTTGGTGTTTTGCCTTAGAGTCTTAGCTTAGAGTTTTAGTTAGAGTTCTAGTTTAGTTTAGTTTTAGTTAAGAGTTTAGAATTTTAGCTTAGAGTCTTAGCTTAGAGTTTTTGTTGAAGTTCTAGTTTAGTTTAGTTTTAGTTAATAGTTTAGAGTTTTAGCTTAGAGTCTTAGCTTAGAGTTTTTGTTAGACTTGAAGTTTAGTTTAGTAATAGTTAAGAGTTTAGAGTTTTAGCTTAGAGTCATAGCTTAGAGTTTTACTTAAAGTTGTAGTTTAGTTAAGTTTTAGTTAAGAGTTTCGAGTTTTAGCTAAGAGACTTAGCTTAGAGTTATAGTTTAGTTTAGTTTTAGTTAAGAGCTTAGAGTTTTTTAGCTTAGAGTCTTAGCTTACAGTTTTTGTTAGAGTTCTAGTTTAGTTTAGTTATAGTTAAGAATTTAGAGTTTTAGCTTAGAGTCATAGCTTAGAGTTTTAGTTAAAGTTATAGTTTAGTAAAGTTATAGTTAAGAGTTTAGAGTTTTACCTTAGAGTCATAGCTTAGAGTTTTTGTTAGAGTTCTCGTTCAGTTTAGTTTTAGTTAAGAGTTTAGAGTTTTAGCTTAGAGTCTTAGCTTATAGTTTGTGTTAGAGTTCTAGTTTAGTTTAGGTTTAGTTAATAGTTTAGAGTTTTAGCTTAGAGTCTTAAATTAGAGTTTTTGTTAAAGTTGAAGTTTAGTTTAGTAATAGTTAAGAGTTTAGAGTTTTAGCTTAGAGTCTTAGCTTAGAGTTTTTGTAAGAGTTCTAGTTTAGTTTAGTTTTAGTTAAGAGTTTAGAGTTTTTAGCTTAGAGTCTTAGCATAGAGTTTTTGTTGAAGTTCTAGTTTAGTTTAGTTTAGTAATAGTTAAGAGTTTAGAGTTTTAGCTTAGAGTCTTAGCTTAGAGTTTTTGTTAAAGTTGAAGTTTAGTTTAGTAATAGTTAAGAGTTTAGAGTTTTAGCTTAGAGTCATAGCTTAGAGTTTTTGTTAAAGTTGAAGTTTAGTTTAGAAATAGTTAAGAGTTTAGAGTTTTAGCTTAGATTCTTAGCTTAGAGTTTTAGTTTAGTTTACTTTTAGTTAAGAGTTTAGAGTTTTTTAGCTTAGAGTCTTAGCTTAGAGTTTTTGTTAGAGTTCTAGTTTAGTTTAGTTTTAGTTAAGAGTTTAGAGTTTTTTCTTAGAGTCTTAGCTTAGAGTTTTAGTTAGAGCTCTAGTTTAGTTTAGTTTTAGTTAAGAGTTTAGAGTTTTACCATAGAGTCTTAGCTTAGAGTTCTAGTTAGAGTTGAAGTTTAGTTTAGTTACAGTTAAGAATTTAGTGTTTTAGCTTAGAGTCATAGCTTAGAGTTTTACTTAAAGCTGTAGTTTAGTTAAGTTTTAGTTAAGAGTTTGGTGTTTTACCTTAGAGTCTTAGCTTAGAGTTTTAGTTAGAGTTCTAGTTTAGTTTAGTTTGAGTTAAGAGTTTAGAATTTTAGCTTAGAGTCTTAGCTTAGAGTTTTTGTTAGAGTTCTAGTTTATTTTAGTTTTAGTTATGAGTTTAGAGTTTTTAGCTTAGAGTCTTAGCTTAGAGTTTTTGTTGAAGTTCTAGTTTAGTTTAGTTTTAGTTAATAGTTTAGGGTTTTAGCTTAGAGTCTTAGCTTAGAGTTTTTGTTAGACTTGAAGTTTAGTTTAGTAATAGTTAAGAGTTTAGAGTTTTAGCTTAGAGTCATAGCTTAGAGTTTTAATTAAAGTTGTAGTTTAGTTAAGTTTTAGTTAAGAGTTTCGAGTTTTAGCTTAGAGACTTAGCTTAGAATTATAGTTTAGTTTAGTATTAGTTAATGGTTTGGTGTTTTACCTTAGAGTCATAGCTTAGAGTTTTAGTTAGAGTTCTAGTTTAGTTTAGTTTTAGTTAAGAGTTTAGAATTTTAGCTTAGAGTCTTAGCTTAGTGTTTTTGTTAGAGTTCTAGTTTATTATAGTTTTAGTTAAGAGTTTAGAGTTTTTAGCTTAGAGTCTTAGTTTAGAGTTTTTGTTGAAGTTCTAGTTTATTATAGTTTTAGTTAAAAGTTTAGAGTTTTTAGCTTAGAGTCTTAGCTTAGAGTTTTTGTTAGAGTTCTAGTTTAGTTTAGTCTTAACTTAGATTTTTTTATAGAGTTCTAGTTTAGTTTAATTTTAGTTAAGAGTTTAATGTTTTACCTTTGAGTTTCAGTTAGAGTTCTAGTTTAGTTTGTTTTTAGTTAAGAGTTTGGTGTTTTACCTTAGAGTCTTAGCTTAGAGTTTTAGTTAGAGTTAAAGTTTAGTTTATTTACAGTTAAGAATTTAGAGTTTTAGCTTAGAGTCATAGCTTAGAGTTTTACTTAGAGTTGTAGTTTAGTTAAGTTTTAGTTAAGAGTTTCGAGTTTTAGCTTAGAGTCTTAGCTTAGAGTTTTTGTTAGAGTTCTAGTTTAGTTTAGTCTTAACTTAGAGTTTTTTTTATAGAGTTCTAGTTTAGTTTAATTCTAGTTAAGAGTTTGATGTTTTACCTTTGAGTTTCAGTTAGAGTTCTAGTTTAGTTTAGTTTTAGTTAAGAGTTTGGTGTTTTGCCTTAGAGTCTTAGCTTAGAGTTTTAGTTAGAGTTCTAGTTTAGTTTAGTTTTAGTTAAGAGTTTAGAATTTTAGCTTAGAGTCTTAGCTTAGAGTTTTTGTTGAAGTTCTAGTTTAGTTTAGTTTTAGTTAATAGTTTAGAGTTTTAGCTTAGAGTCTTAGCTTAGAGTTTTTGTTAGACTTGAAGTTTAGTTTAGTAATAGTTAAGAGTTTAGAGTTTTAGCTTAGAGTCATAGCTTAGAGTTTTACTTAAAGTTGTAGTTTAGTTAAGTTTTAGTTAAGAGTTTCGAGTTTTAGCTAAGAGACTTAGCTTAGAGTTATAGTTTAGTTTAGTTTTAGTTAAGAGCTTAGAGTTTATTAGCTTAGAGTCTTAGCTTACAGTTTTTGTTAGAGTTCTAGTTTAGTTTAGTTATAGTTAAGAATTTAGAGTTTTAGCTTAGAGTCATAGCTTAGAGTTTTAGTTAAAGTTATAGTTTAGTAAAGTTATAGTTAAGAGTTTAGAGTTTTACCTTAGAGTCATAGCTTAGAGTTTTTGTTAGAGTTCTCGTTCAGTTTAGTTTTAGTTAAGAGTTTAGAGTTTTAGCTTAGAGTCTTAGCTTATAGTTTGTGTTAGAGTTCTAGTTTAGTTTAGGTATAGTTAAGAGTTTAGAGTTTTAGCTTAGAGTCTTAGCTTAGAGTTTTTGTTAAAGTTGAAGTTTAGTTTAGTAATAGTTAAGAGTTTAGAGTTTTAGCTTAGAGTCTTAGCTTAGAGTTTTTGTAAGAGTTCTAGTTTAGTTTAGTTTTAGTTAAGAGTTTAGAGTTTTTAGCTTAGAGTCTTAGCATAGAGTTTTTGTTGAAGTTCTAGTTTAGTTTAGTTTAGTAATAGTTAAGAGTTTAGAGTTTTAGCTTAGAGTCTTAGCTTAGAGTTTTTGTTAAAGTTGAAGTTTAGTTTAGTAATAGTTAAGAGTTTAGAGTTTTAGCTTAGAGTCATAGCTTAGAGTTTTTGTTAAAGTTGAAGTTTAGTTTAGAAATAGTTAAGAGTTTAGAGTTTTAGCTTAGATTCTTAGCTTAGAGTTTTAGTTTAGTTTACTTTTAGTTAAGAGTTTAGAGTTTTTTAGCTTAGAGTCTTAGCTTAGAGTTTTTGTTAGAGTTCTAGTTTAGTTTAGTTTTAGTTAAGAGTTTAGAGTTTTTTCTTAGAGTCTTAGCTTAGAGTTTTAGTTAGAGCTCTAGTTTAGTTTAGTTTTAGTTAAGAGTTTAGAGTTTTACCATAGAGTCTTAGCTTAGAGTTCTAGTTAGAGTTGAAGTTTAGTTTAGTTACAGTTAAGAATTTAGTGTTTTAGCTTAGAGTCATAGCTTAGAGTTTTACTTAAAGCTGTAGTTTAGTTAAGTTTTAGTTAAGAGTTTGGTGTTTTACCTTAGAGTCTTAGCTTAGAGTTTTAGTTAGAGTTCTAGTTTAGTTTAGTTTGAGTTAAGAGTTTAGAATTTTAGCTTAGAGTCTTAGCTTAGAGTTTTTGTTAGAGTTCTAGTTTATTTTAGTTTTAGTTATGAGTTTAGAGTTTTTAGCTTAGAGTCTTAGCTTAGAGTTTTTGTTGAAGTTCTAGTTTAGTTTAGTTTTAGTTAATAGTTTAGGGTTTTAGCTTAGAGTCTTAGCTTAGAGTTTTTGTTAGACTTGAAGTTTAGTTTAGTAATAGTTAAGAGCTTAGAGTTTTAGCTTAGAGTCATAGCTTAGAGTTTTAATTAAAGTTGTAGTTTAGTTAAGTTTTAGTTAAGAGTTTCGAGTTTTAGCTTAGAGACTTAGCTTAGAATTATAGTTTAGTTTAGTATTAGTTAATGGTTTGGTGTTTTACCTTAGAGTCATAGCTTAGAGTTTTAGTTAGAGTTCTAGTTTAGTTTAGTTTTAGTTAAGAGTTTAGAATTTTAGCTTAGAGTCTTAGCTTAGTGTTTTTGTTAGAGTTCTAGTTTATTATAGTTTTAGTTAAGAGTTTAGAGTTTTTAGCTTAGAGTCTTAGTTTAGAGTTTTTGTTGAAGTTCTAGTTTATTATAGTTTTAGTTAAAAGTTTAGAGTTTTTAGCTTAGAGTCTTAGCTTAGAGTTTTTGTTAGAGTTCTAGTTTAGTTTAGTCTTAACTTAGATTTTTTTATAGAGTTCTAGTTTAGTTTAATTTTAGTTAAGAGTTTAATGTTTTACCTTTGAGTTTCAGTTAGAGTTCTAGTTTAGTTTGTTTTTAGTTAAGAGTTTGGTGTTTTACCTTAGAGTCTTAGCTTAGAGTTTTAGTTAGAGTTCTAGTTTAGTTTAGTTTTAGTTAAGAGTTTAGAATTTTAGCTTAGAGTCTTAGCTTAGAGTTTTTGTTAGAGTTCTAGTTTATTTCAGTTTTAGTTAAGAGTTTAGAGTTTTTAGCTTAGAGTCTTAGCTTAGAGTTTTTGTTGAAGTTCTAGTTTAGTTTAGTTTTAGTTAATAGTTTAGAGTTTTAGCTTAGAGTTTTTTTATACTTGAAGTTTAGTTTAGTAATAGTTAAGAGTTTAGAGTTTTAGCTTAGAGTCATAGCTTAGAGTTTTACTTAAAGTTGTAGTTTAGTTAGGTTTTAGTTAAGAGTTTCGAGTTTTAGCTTAGAGACTTAGCTTAGAGTTATAGTTTAGTTTAGTTTTAGTTAAGAGTTTAGAGTTTTTTAGCTTAGAGTCTTAGCTTAGAGTTTTTGTTAGAGTTCTAGTTTAGTTATAGTTAAGAATTTAGAGTTTTAGCCTAGAGTCAAAGCTTAGAGTTTTAGTTAAAGTTATAGTTTAGTAAAGTTATAGTTAAGAGTTTAGAGTTTTACCATAGAGTCATAGCTTAGAGTTTTTCTTAGAGTTCTAGTTCAGTTTAGTTTTAGTTAAGAGTTTAGAGTTTTAGCTTAGAGTCTTAGCTTACAGTTTGTGTTAGAGTTCTAGTTTAGTTTAGTTTTAGTTAATAGTTTAGAGTTTTAGCTTAGAGTCTTACCTTAGAGTTTTTGTTAAAGTTGAAGTTTATTTTAGTAATAGTTAAGAGTTTAGAGTTTTAGCTTAGAGTCTTAGCTTAGAGTTTTTGTTAGAGTTCTAGTTTAGTTTAGTTTTAGTTAAGAGTTTAGAGTTTTTAGCATAGAGTCTTAGCATAGAGTTTTTGTTGAAGTTCTAGTTTAGTTTAGTAATAGTTAAGAGTTTAGAGTTTTAGCTTAGAGTCTTAGCTTAGAGTTTTTGTTAAAGTTGAAGTTTAGTTTAGTAATAGTTAAGAGTTTAGAGTTTTAGCTTAGAGTCTTAGCTTAGAGTTTTTGTTAAAGTTGAAGTTTAGTTTAGTAATAGTTAAGAGTTTAGAATTTTAGCTTAGATTCTTAGCTTAGAGTTTTAGTTTAGTTTACTTTTAGTTAAGAGTTTAGAGTTTTTTAGCTTAGAGTCTTAGCTTAGAGTTTTTGTTAGAGTTCTAGTTTAGTTTAGTTTTAGTTAAGAGTTTAGAGTTTTCTGCTTAGAGTCTTAGCTTAGAGTTTTAGTTAGAGTTCTAGTTTAGTTTAGTTTTAGTTAAGAGTTTAGAGTTTTACCATAGAGTCTTAGCTTAGAGTTCTAGTTAGAGTTGAAGTTTAGTTTAGTTACAGTTAAGAATTTAGTCTTTTAGCTTAGAGTCATAGCTTAGAGTTTTACTTAAAGTTGTAGTTTAGTTAAGTTTTAGTTAAGAGTTTCGAGTTTTAGCTTAGAGTCTTACCTTAGAGTTTTTGTTAGAGTTCTAGTTTAGTTTAGTTTTAGTTAAGAGTTAAGAGTTTTAGCTTAGAGTTTTAGCTTAGAGTTTTAGTTAGAGTTCTAGTTTAGTTTAGTTTTAGTTAAGAGTTTAGAGTTTTAGCTTAGAGTTATAGCTTAGAGTCTTAGTTAAAGTTATAGTTTAGTAAAGTTTTAGTTAAGAGTTTCGAGTTTTATCTTAGAGTCATAGCTTAGAGTTTTAGTTAGAGTTCTAGTTTAGTTTAGTTTTAGTTAAGAGTTTAGAGTTTTAGCTTAGAGTCTTAGCTTATAGTTTGTGTAAAGAGTTCTAGTTTAGTTTAGTTATAGTTAAGAGTCCCGAGTTTTTAGCTTAGACTCTTAGCTTAGAGTTTCTGTTAGAGTTCTAGTTTAGTTTACTTCTAGTTAAGAATTTAGAGTTTTAGCTTAGAGTCTTAGCTTATAGTTTGTGTTAGAGTTCTGGTTTAGTTTAGTAATAGTTAAGAGTTAAACATCTCTCCATGTTTAAGTTAGGTTAGGTTAGGTTAGGCTAGATTAAGTTATGTTAGGTTAGGTTAGCCTATGTACGTGCGCGTACGTAGGCTAACCTAACCTAACCTAACATAACTTAATCTAGCCTAACCTAACCTAACTTAAACATGGAGAGATGTTTAACTCTTAACTATTACTAAACTAGAACTCTAACTGAAACTCAAAGGTAAAACATTAAACTCTTAACTAAAATTAAACTAAACTAGAACTCTATAAAAAAAACTCTAAGTTAAGACTAAACTAAATTAGAACTCTAACAAAAACTCTAAGCTAAGACTCTAAGCTAAAAACTCTAAACTTTTGACTAAAACTATACTAAACTAGAACTTCAACAAAAACTCTAAACTAAGACTCTAAGCTAAAAACTCTAAACTCTTAACTAAAACTATAATAAACTAGAACACTAACAAAAACTCTAAGCTAAGACTCTAAGCTAAAATTCTAAACCTTTAACTAAAACTAAACTAAACTAGAACTCTAACTAAAACTCTATGCTAAGACTCTAAGGTAAAACACCAAACTCTTAACTAAAACTAAACTAAACTATAACTCTAAGCTAAGTCTCTAAGCTAAAACTCGAAACTCTTAACTAAAACTTAACTGAACTACAACTTTAATTAAAACTCTAAGCTATGACTCTAAGCTAAAACTCTAAACTCTTAACTATTACTAAACTAAACTTCACGTCTAACAAAAACTCTAAGCTAAGACTCTAAGCTAAAACCCTAAACTATTAACTAAAACTAAACTAAACTAGAACTTCAACAAAAACTCTAAGCTAAGACTCTAAGCTAAAAGCTCTAAACTCATAACTAAAACTAAAATAATTTAGAACTCTAACAAAAACTCTAAGCTAAGACTCTAAGCTAAAATTCTAAACTCTTAACTAAAACTAAACTAAACTAGAACTCTAACTAAAACTCTATGCTGAGACTCTAAGGTAAAACACCAAACTCTTAACTAAAACTTAACTAAACTACAACTTTAAGTAAAACTCTAAGCTATGACTCTAAGCTAAAACACTAAATTCTTAACTGTAACTAAACTAAACTTCAACTCTAACTAGAACTCTAAGCTAAGACTCTATGGTAAAACTCTAAACTCTTAACTAAAACTAAACTAAACTAGAACTCTAACTAAAACTCTAAGCTAAGACTCTAAGCAAAAAAACTCTAAACTCTTAACTAAAACTAAACTAAACTAGAACTCTAACAAAAACTTTAAGCTAAGACTCTAAGCTAAAAAACTCTTAACTAAAAGTAAACTAAACTAAAACTCTAAGCAAAGAATCTAAGCTAAAACTCTAAACTCTTAACTATTACTAAACTAAACTTCAAATTTAACAAAAACTCTAAGCTGTGACTCTAAGCTAAAACTCTAAACTCTTAACTATTACTAAACTAAACTAGAACTTCAACAAAAACTCTATGCTAAGACTCTAAGATAAAAACTCTAAACTCTTAACTAAAACTAAACTAAACTAGAACTCTAACAAAAACTCTAAGCTAAGACTCTAAGCTAAAACTCTAAACTCTTAACTATTACTAAACTAAACTTCAACTTTAACAAAAACTCTAAGCTAAGACTCTAAGCTAAAACTCTAAACTATTAACTAAAACTAAACTAAACTAGAACTCTAACACAAACTATAAGCTTAGACTCTAAGCTAAAACTCTAAACTCTTAACTAAAACTAAACTGAACTAGAACTCTAACAAAAACTCTAAGCCATGACTCTAAGGTAAAACTCTAAACTCTTAACTATAACTTTACTAAACTATAACTTTAACTAAAACTCTAAGCTATGACTCTAAGCTAAAACTCTAAATTCTTAACTATAACTAAACTAAACTAGAACTCTAACAAAAACTCTAAGCTAAGACTCTAAGCTAAAAAAAACTCTAAACTCTTAACTAAAACTAAACTAAACTATAACTCTAAGCTAAGTCTCTTAGCTAAAACTCGAAACTCTTAACTAAAACTTAACTAAACTACAACTTTAAGTAAAACTCTAAGCTATGACTCTAAGCTAAAACTCTAAACTCTTAACTATTACTAAACTAAACTTCAAGTCTAACAAAAACTCTAAGCTAAGACTCTAAGCTAAAACTCTAAACTATTAACTAAAACTAAACTAAACTAGAACTTCAACAAAAACTCTAAGCTAAGACTCTAAGCTAAAAACTCTAAACTCTTAACTAAAACTAAAAGAAACTAGAACTCTAACAAAAACTCTAAGCTAAGACTCTAAGCTAAAATTCTAAACTCTTAACTAAAACTAAACTAAACTAGAACTCTAACTAAAACTCTAAGCTAAGACTCTAAGGTAAAACACCAAACTCTTAACTAAAACTAAACTAAACTAGAACTCTAACTGAAACTCAAAGGTAAAACATCAAACTCTTAACTAAAATTAAACTAAACTAGAACTCTATAAAAAAAAACTCTAAGTTAAGACTCAACTAAACTAGAACTCTAACAAAAACTCTAAGCTAAGACTCTAAGCTAAAAACTCTAAACTTTTAACTAAAACTAAACTAAACTAGAACTTCAACAAAAACTCTAAACTAAGACTCTAAGCTAAAAACTCTAAACTCTTAACTAAAACTAAAATAAACTATAACTCTAACAAAAACTCTAAGCTAAGACTCTAAGATAAAATTCTAAACTCTTAACTAAAACTAAACTAAACTAGAACTCTAACTAAAACTCTAAGCTAAGACTCTAAGCTAAAAACTCTAAACTCTTAACTAAAACTAAAATGAACTTGAACTCTAACAAAAACTCTAAGCTAAGACTCTAATCTAAAATTCTAAACTCCTAACTAAAACTAAACTAAACTAGAACTCTAACTAAAACTCTAAGCTAAGACTCTAAGCTAAAACACCAAACTATTAACTAAAACTAAACTAAACTAGAACTCTAACTGAAACTCGAAGGTAAAACATCAAACTCTTAACTAAAATTAAACTAAACTAGAACTCTATCAAAAAACTCTAAGTTAAGACTAAACTAAACTAGAACTCTAACAAAAACTCTAAGCTAAGACTCTAAGCTAAAAACTCTAAACTTTTAACTAAAACTAAACTAAACTAGAACTTCAACAAAAACTCTAAGCTAAAATTCTAAACTCTTGACTAAAACTAAACTAAACTAAAACTCTAACTAAAACTCTAAGCTATGACTCTAAGGTAAAACATCAAACTCTTAACTAAAACTAAACTAAACTAAACTAGAACTCTATCAAAAACTCTAAGCTAAGACTCTAAGCTAAAAACTCTAAACTCTTAACTAAAACTAAAATAAAGTAGAACTCTAACAAAAACTCTAAGCTAAAATTCTAAACTCTTAACTAAAACTAAACTAAACTAGAACTCTAACTAAAACTCTAAGCTATGACTCTAAGGTAAAACATCGAACTCTTAACTAAAACTAAACTAAGCTAGAACTCTATCAAAAACTCTAAGCTAAGACTCTAAGCTAAAAAACTCTAAACTCTTAACTAAAACTAAACTAAAACTATAACTCTAAGCTAAGTCTCTAAGCTAAAACTCTAAACTATTAACTAAAACTAAACTAAACAAGAACTTCAACATAAACTCTACGCTAAGACTCTAAGCTAAAAACCCTAAACTCTTAACTAAAACTAAAATAAACTAGAACTCTAACAAAAACTCTATGCTAAGACTCTAAGCTAAAACACCAAACTCTTAACTAAACTAAACTAGAACTCTAACTGAAACTCAAAGGTAAAACATCAAACTCTTAACTAAAATTAAACTAAACTAGAACTCTAACAAATAAAGTCTAAGTTAAGACTCTAAGCTAAAACTCGAAACTCTTAACTAAAACTTAGCCAAACTAAAACTTTAAGTAAAACTCTAAGGTATGACTCCAAGCTAAAACTCGAAACTCTTAACTGTAACTAAACTAAACTTCAACTCTAACTAAAACTCTAAGCTAAGGCTCTTAGCTAAAAACTCTAAACTCTTAACTAAAACTAAACTAAACTAGAACTCTAACAAATAAACTCTAAGCTAAGACTCTAAGCTAAAACTCGAAACTCTTAACTAAAACTTAACCAAACTATAACTTTAAGTAAAATTCTAAGCTAAGACTCAAAGCTAAAACTCTAAATTCTTAACTGTAACTAAACTAAACTAAACTAGAACTCTAAATAAAACTCTAAGCTAAGACTTTAAGCTAAAAACTCTAAACTCTTAATTAAAACTAAACTAAACTAGAACTCTAACAAAAACTCTAAGCTAAGACTCTAAGCTAAAAACTCTAAACTTTTAACTAAAACTAAACCAAACTAAAACTCTAAGCTAAAAGGATGGGTACTTCAATTTGTAAAATGGGTTTAGGATGGTCACTAAGAAAGGAACTTGCTCTGACATGGTCTTTGAAAAGTATTTCTTGGTGTTGCGGTAACCAAAAAGCTGTAAAGTATAGTTGTAGGTGAAAAAGATAAGCACTTCAAGTTGTAAAATGGATTTAGGAGGGACATTAAGAAAGTAACTTGCTCTGAAATGGTCTTTGAAAAGTATTTCTTGGTGTTGAGGTATCCAAAAAGCTGTAAAGTATAGTTGTGGGTGAAAAAGATAAGTACTTCAAGTTGAAAAATGGGTTTAGGATGGACATTAAGAAAGGAACTTGTTCCCGTCAGGACCTCCTGATAGGGTTCTACAGATTATGTAATCAATTTCTCAGAAATCCAATTGTCTTAGTCGATTACGTCATTCTATGCCCATATATGGACCCCCGTCATGACCTTCTGATAGGGTTCTACCGATTATGTAATAAATTTCTCAGAAATCCAACTGTCCTAGTCGATTACGTCATTCTATTCCCATATATGGACCTCTGTCATGACCTTCTGATAGGGTTCTACCGATTATATAATCAATTTCTCAGAAATCCATTTGTCCTAGTTGATTACGTCATTCTATGCACATAAATGGATTCCCGTCACGAGCTCCTGATAGGGTTCTACCGATTATGTAATCAATTTCTCGGGAATTCTCTCCCTTCGATTACGCAATCAATATATCTCTTCCCCACCTTCCCCTTAGAAACAACAAATTAATTCCCCTTTCTTGAATCAATAATTCCCCTTAGAAACAACAAATTAATTCCCCTTTCGTGAATCAATAATTCCCCTTAGAAACAACAAATTAATTCCCCTTTCTTGAATCAATAATTCCCCTTAGAAACAACAAATTAATTCCCCTTTCGTGTCAAATCAATCAACCATGACATCATCTGTCACGTTGATCTATACTTTGCCCCGGAAACAATTCTGGTCGAACTCCAAAGATATTAATAAACTTCCGGAAACAATTCTCCTTGGAAACAATAAATTAATCGACCTTGAAAAAAGAGGTCATTGACCCCATTAACCACGTGGTTCGTACGGGACTATAAGATAGCCTTCTACTTTCATTTATTCATCGATGCTCATTTGCAATAGTTTCACGCTTCCTAGATTATTGGATTTTATTTTTGCTCATTTTTTGTTTAATGGAGTTCTTTACTTTTCTTTGAAAAACTTATTTTTTGGAAAAGATTTTTTTAATTAATAACTTTTAAAAAGTAAACCAGAAATTTCAATTTCCAATCAAATGAGCCCTCTTTGAAGCTTATACGAACATGCCTTCCAAAAGAACCATATATGCCCCCAGGCCATAACTTACAATGACTGCTCCAGGTATTTGGGAGGTATTATCGACACCGGTAGTTTTGTTATCTGATGTGTTAAATATTTTTCTAAGAAATGGCTCTCTCATAATTTTTATCGGATGGGTTTGGGGAAAAGGGTGTGTGGGGGCTAGTTGCCCTTAGATCTCTTTTGACTTTAAAAAAATGAACAAGAACTTTCACTTTCCAATTAAATTAGCCCTTTATGAAGTATCGACGAGCATCCCTTCAATAGAAACCATATATGACCCAGGGCATAACTTACAACACCTGCCCTTGGTTCTTGGAGAATTGTGCTGACACAGAAGTTTTGTTATCTGACTCTTGAACTATTTTTAACACAATGGCTACCTCAAAATTTTTATCTGATTCATGTGGTGGAAAAAGGGCGTTGGGGGGGGGGGGGTCTAGCTGCCTTCCGATCACTTTTGATTTTTAAAAAGTGATGCCCTGAACCAAGCCCTGAGGGGCTCTGTCCACACCAGAGTTTTTGTTATCTGACTTGAACTTTTTTTAACCAAATGTATATCTCAAATTTTTATTTGATGCATTTGGGGAAAAAGAGTGGGGGGGCGGCTAGTTTCCCTTCGATTCTTTTGACTCTTAAAAAGTGAACTAGAACTTTTGATTTCCAATTAAATTAGCCGTCTCTGAAGTTTATACGAGTATCCCTTCTATAACAACCATATTAGCCCCCATGGCATAACTAAAAACGCCTCCTCTGGGCTCTGGGAAGTTGCATCGACCGTGGAATTTTTGTTGTATGATTATTTAATCATTTTTAACAAAGTGGCTACCTCAAAATGTTTATCGGATGTATTTAAGTAAAAAGGGCGTTGGGGGGAGTCTAGCTGCCCTCCGATCACTTTTGATTTTTAAATAGTGAACTACAACTTTCAATTTCCTGTCAACTGAGCCCTCTCTAAACTTTAAACAAGCATCCCTTCTATAAGAACCATATATGTCCCAAGGGCATAATTTACAACGCCTGCCACTGAGCCCTGAGGGGCTCTGTCGACATCGGAGTTTTTGTTATCTGACTTGAACTTTTTTAACCAAATGCTTATCTCAAAATTTTTATTTGATGCATTTGGGAGTTTTCGTTATATAATCTTTGGAATATTTTTAATAAAATAGCAACCTAAAAATTTTTATCGGATGTATTTGGGGGAAAAGGGCGGGGTTTTGGCTGCCCTCCGATCACTTTTGACTCTTAAGAAGTGAATTTCAACTTTTAATTTCCAATCAATCAGCCCTCTCTGAAGTTATTACGAGTACCCCTTCTATAAGAACCATATTTGCCCCCAGAGCATAACTTAAAACGCATACCCCTTGGCCTTGGGGGCTTGTGTCGACACCAGAAATTTTGTTATATGCTCTTTGAACTATTCTTGACAAAATGGTTACCTCTAAAATTTATCGGATGTATTTGGGGGAAAAAAGGAACGAACGGCTAGTTGCCCTCCGATCACTTTTGACTCTTAAAAAGGGCACTAGAACTCTCGATTTCCAATTGAATGAGCCACATTTGAGGTTTATACGACGACCCCTTTCATATGAAGTGTCTCTGGGAAAAAATAATACATAAATAATGAATAATAAGACATTGGATCCGTATTGCCTTTAATATAGGCACCGTTATACCGTTACCTCTGATAAGGAACTTGAATTACAAACATCCCAGTAAATGATATAGTAGGTGCAATTCAAAAGCAAGTGTTCTCATACCTTTGCTCTGATAAAACAGATTGTGGATGACGATAGTTAAGAAACATTTTTCGTGGTGAGAGCGCAACGTGGACAATTATAGTTTCTCCTGAGACCATTGTTCAATAGATTCAGCTAGTTGATCAATAATGAGCCAAGACTTTGGTTCAATAACGTTAAACACATAAAGTCCATGTATGAATTTTGGGTCTTGTGCAATATCTATTGTCCTGCTATAATATTTATTCCATACACTATAATAAAAATAATTTTTTGTAGATTTTCCAGAAACATTTTACCACAATTTTAAATTATTTTTTTCAAAAGTGCCGTTTGCCAGATATTGACGGTGCGCAAAAAAAACAATCTGAATGTGGTTTAGAATTAATACATATTTCTCCGTTCATCAAACAGTTCGTGGTAACGAACTGTAAGTAAGGAGCGACCCGGCTCAATGGTAACCGAAACTCTAAAAAACGGAATTTTGATACCAATAGATACATCAAAAGAATCAGATTTTAATTCTGATTTCAAATATATAAGTTTCATTAAGTTTAAGCTTACCCATCAAAAGTTACGTGCCTGAGAAAATTTGGCTGATTTTCGAAAAAAGGGGGAAAGACCCCCTAAAAGTTATAGAACCTTAATGAAAATCACACCATCATATTCAGCGTATCAGAAAACCCTTCTGTAGAGGTTTCAAGCTCCTATCTACAAAAATGTGGAATTTTCCATTTTTTGCCAGAAGAAAGATCACGGATGCGTGTTTATTTGTTTGTTTTTTTTTTTTTTTTTTTTCCCAGGGGTGATCGTATCGACCCAGTGGTCCTAGAATATCGTGGGAGGGCTCATTGGAACGGAAATTAAAAGTTCTAGTGCCCTTTTTAAGTGACCAAAAAAAATGGAGGGCAACTAGGCCCCCTCCCACGCTCATTTTTTTCCCAAAGTCACCCGATCAAAATTTTGAGATAGCCATTTTGTTCAGCATGGTCGAAAATATGATAAAAATGTCTTTTAGAATGACTTGATCCCCCAAAGTCCCCAGGGGGAGGGCTGAAAGTTATGAACTTTACTCAATGTTAACATATAGTATTGGTTATTGGGAAGTATACAGACTTTTTCAGAGGAGATTTTTTCTGGTAGGTGGGGGAAGGAGAGGGTCGGGGGCTATATGGAAGGATCTTTCCATGAAGGAAGTTTTCATGGGGGAAGGGACATTGCTATGAAAAGGGCGCCGGATTTCCCAGCATTATTAAAGAAAAAGATCAGGAATTAAATAAAAAAAAACAAGTTTTTCAACTGATCAACTGATTGTGATTAAGAGGTCATTTTTAAAGAACTGGAAAAAAATTCGAACTATAGTTTAAAGAGGAGGGTATTGACTAGGGGGCGAACCCCCTAATATACGTGTTAAAATTTTATGAATATAGAAGTTCGTTACGTAAGTTAATTCTAAGTTACGTATATTTATTACTAATAAAAACGTTCGTAAATAAAATTAAACAAGTTTCGAGAAAGCCATTTAACCAAATATAATATGCAAAATTTGTTTTAATTATTCATGTACGGTGAGCCAAAATCAAAACCTGCATTAATTCAAAAACGTTCAAAAATTAAATAAAAAAAACAAGTTTTTTAAACTGAAAGTAAGGAGCGACATTAAAACTTAAAACGAACAGAAATTATTCCGTATATGAAGGGGGCTGTCCCCTCCTCAACGCCTCGCTCTTTACGCTAAAGTTTGACTTTCTCACAACTCTATTTTTCTAAACAATAAAAAAACTTTAGCGTAAAGAGCGAGGCGTTGAGGAGGGGACAGCCCCCTTCATATACGGAATAATTTCTGTTCGTTTTAAGTTTTAATGTCGCTCCTTACTTTCAGTTTAAAAAACTTGTTTTTTTTATTTAATTTTTGAACGTTTTTGAATTAATGCAGGTTTTGATTTTGGCTCACCGTACATCAAGGAGGCACACTTGTGCCTCTATAAAGAGGCGACCCACCACAATGTTAAGCGATTTCAGGTCCTAGAGGTCGCAGAGAGACGGCGGTAATTGCATTTTGTAGCCCAAGCTCAAACTAAGAAACTTGCAAAATTTCATCCTCCTCCGACTTTATCTTCATGGGGTAAACTGGGCCGGAAGTTTGGACCCTCCCACCACAGCCCCCCTTTAACGTTGTCCGATTGGGCTGAAATTTAGAGGTTAAGCTTTCCTAGGGCCCGGGAGCTTATCCTCGAAATTTCAGCTCAATCCGATCACTCCTTCCCTGTTTTCAAAAAACCAAATATAGCCACTTAAAATTCATCTCTTTTTTTTTTTGTTAGCCACGCCTACAGGCCACAGTTGGCAACGGATCCGGTTGAATGAGGACT
The DNA here is from genome assembly GCA_027921565.1 of Artemia sinica. Lineage (NCBI taxonomy): Eukaryota > Metazoa > Arthropoda > Branchiopoda > Anostraca > Artemiidae > Artemia > Artemia sinica. The sequence goes on from CM051258.1 coordinate 38,266,656, forward strand.
CATTCGAAGCAGAATTCGACCTGTTAGGGCCTTTTGATATTTTCAGACCGAAAAAATTATCCCCCGAATTTACATTTACGAAAAACCTCGTTTTCCTATATTAGCCCATGTTAATTTTTCCCTCCACAACCCCCCCTTTAACGTTGTCTGATCGGGCTGAAATTTAGAGGATAAGCTTTCCTGGGGCCTGGGAGCTTATCGTCGAAATTTCAGCTCAATCTGATCACTCCTTCCCTGTTTTCCAAAAACCACATATCAAGATTTTTGGGAATTTGCTTGCGTCGAAAATACCTTCTATTTGCTAAACAACAATTACTATTGTGTTTGTATAGTCCAGCGGCTGAGACTTCAGACTTTCACGCGGAAAACTCGGGTTCGATTCACCATCAGAGCAACTTTTTTATATACTTTGAAAAGAAACTCAGTTTCTTTTTTAAATTATTTGAAAAAAATTACGTTTTCTAAAGAGTTAAAGAGGCTGAGTTACAAGGTCGACCCTTAAAACGTACAGGGATTAGGAGGCACAGTTGGGGGGCTGTTAAAGAGGCTGAGTCACAAGTTCGAACCTTAAAACGTACAGGGATTAGGAGGCACCCTGTACGACGTGATTTGAGTATTCAGGAATTAAAAGCCTTAACACAAGAATGTTCAAGAGCGGGGGGTTTGGGGGGCGGAAGCCCCCCAACTTTAACTCCTGACACGATCAGCTAACAGTTAGTCAAGCAATAATAAGTAATAAACTGTACAAAAACGTGCAGAAATTATTTGAAAAAAACTACGTTTTCTAAAGAGTTAAAGAGGCTGAGTTACAAGGTCGAACCTTAAAACGTACAGGGATTAGGAGGCACAGTTGGGGGGCTACCACCCCCCAAACCCCCCGCTTTCGCAGCCTTTAAATATAAAAAAAATTTCTTTAAACTGAAAGTAAGGAGCGACATTAAAACTTAAAAAGAACAGAAATTATTCCGTATATGAAAGAGGCTGTGCCCTCCTCAACGCCTCGCTCTTTACGCTAAAGTTTTTATTGTTTAAAAAAAGAGTTGTGAGAAAGTCAAACTTTAGCGTAAAGAGCGAGGCGTTGAGGAGGGCACAGCCTCTTTCATATACGGAATAATTTCTGTTCTTTTAAGTTTTAATGTCGCTCCTTACTTTCAGTTTAAAGAAATTTTTTTTATATTTAAAGGCTGCGAAAGCGGGGGGTTTGGGGGGTGGTAGCCCCCCAACTGTGCCTCCTAATCCCTGTACGTTTTAAGGTTCGACCTTGTAACTCAGCCTCTTTAACTCTTTAGAAAACGTAGTTTTTTTCAAATATGAATAATTAAAACAAATTTTGCATATTATATTTGGTTAAATGGCTTTCTCGAAACTTGTTTAATTTTATTTACGAACGTTTTTATTAGTAATAAATATACGTAACTTAGAATTAACTTACGTAACGAACTTCTATATTCATAAAATTTTAACACGTATATTAGGGGGTTCGCCCCCTAGTCAATACCCTCCTCTTTAAACTATAGTTCGAATTTTTTTCCAGTTCTTTAAAAATGACCTCTTAATCACAATCAGTTGATCAGTTGAAAAACTTGTTTTTTTTTATTTAATTCCTGATCTTTTTCTTTAATAATGCTGGGAAATCCGGCGCCCCTTTCATAGCAATGTCCCTTCCCCCATGAAAACTTCCTTCATGGAAAGATCCTTCCATATAGCCCCCGACCCTCTCCTTCCCCCACCTACCAGAAAAAATCTCCTCTGAAAAAGTCTGTATACTTCCCAATAACCAATACTATATGTTAACATTGAGTAAAGTTCATAACTTTCAGCCCTCCCCCTGGGGACTTTGGGGGATCAAGTCATTCTAAAAGACATTTTTATCATATTTTCGACCATGCTGAACAAAATGGCTATCTCAAAATTTTGATCGGGTGACTTTGGGAAAAAAATGAGCGTGGGAGGGGGCCTAGTTGCCCTCCATTTTTTTTGGTCACTTAAAAAGGGCACTAGAACTTTTAATTTCCGTTCCAATGAGCCCTCCCACGATATTCTAGGACCACTGGGTCGATACGATCACCCCTGGGGAAAAAAAAAAAAAAAAAAAAAAAACAAACAAATAAACACGCATCCGTGATCTTTCTTCTGGCAAAAAATGGAAAATTCCACATTTTTGTAGATAGGAGCTTGAAACCTCTACAGAAGGGTTTTCTGATACGCTGAATATGATGGTGTGATTTTCATTAAGGTTCTATAACTTTTAGGGGGTCTTTCCCCCTTTTTTCGAAAATCAGCCAAATTTTCTCAGGCACGTAACTTTTGATGGGTAAGCTTAAACTTAATGAAACTTATATATTTGAAATCAGAATTAAAATCTGATTCTTTTGATGTATCTATTGGTATCAAAATCCCGTTTTTTAGAGTTTCGGTTACCATTGAGCCGGGTCGCTCCTTACTTACAGTTCGTTACCACGAACTGTTTGATGAACGGAGAAATATGTATTAATTCTAAACCACATTCAGATTGTTTTTTTGCGCACCGTCAATATCTGGCAAACGGCACTTTTGAAAAAAATAATTTAAAATTGTGGTAAAATGTTTCTGGAAAATCTACAAAAAATTATTTTTATTATAGTGTATGGAAAAAATATTATAGCAGGACAATAGATATTGCACAAGACCCAAAATTCATACATGGACTTTATGTGTTTAACGTTATTGAACCAAAGTCTTGGCTCATTATTGATCAACTAGCTGAATCTATTGAACAATGGTCTCAGGAGAAACTATAATTGTCCACGTTGCGCTCTCACCACGAAAAATGTTTCTTAACTATCGTCATCCACAATCTGTTTTATCAGAGCAAAGGTATGAGAACACTTGCTTTTGAATTGCACCTACTATATCATTTACTGGGATGTTTGTAATTCAAGTTCCTTATCAGAGGTAACGGTATAACGGTGCCTATATTAAAGGCAATACGGATCCAATGTCTTATTATTCATTATTTATGTATTATTTTTTCCCAGAGACACTTCATATGAAAGGGGTCGTCGTATAAACCTCAAATGTGGCTCATTCAATTGGAAATCGAGAGTTCTAGTGCCCTTTTTAAGAGTCAAAAGTGATCGGAGGGCAACTAGCCGTTCGTTCCTTTTTTCCCCCAAATACATCCGATAAATTTTAGAGGTAACCATTTTGTCAAGAATAGTTCAAAGATCATATAACAAAATTTCTGGTGTCAACACAAGCCCCCAAGGCCAAGGGGTATGCGTTTTAAGTTATGCTCTGGGGGCAAATATGGTTCTTATAGAAGGGGTACTCGTAATAACTTCAGAGAGGGCTGATTGATTGGAAATTTAAAGTTGTAATTCACTTCTTAAGAGTCAAAAGTGATCGGAGGGCAGCCAAAACCCCGCCCTTTTCCCCCAAATACATCCGATAAAAATTTTTAGGTTGCTATTTTATTAAAAATATTCCAAAGATTATATAACGAAAACTCCCAAATGCATCAAATAAAAATTTTGAGATAAGCATTTGGTTAAAAAAGTTCAAGTCAGATAACAAAAACTCCGATGTCGACAGAGCCCCTCAGGGCTCAGTGGCAGGCGTTGTAAATTATGCCCTTGGGACATATATGGTTCTTATAGAAGGGATGCTTGTTTAAAGTTTAGAGAGGGCTCAGTTGACAGGAAATTGAAAGTTGTAGTTCACTATTTAAAAATCAAAAGTGATCGGAGGGCAGCTAGACTCCCCCCAACGCCCTTTTTACTTAAATACATCCGATAAACATTTTGAGGTAGCCACTTTGTTAAAAATGATTAAATAATCATACAACAAAAATTCCACGGTCGATGCAACTTCCCAGAGCCCAGAGGAGGCGTTTTTAGTTATGCCATGGGGGCTAATATGGTTGTTATAGAAGGGATACTCGTATAAACTTCAGAGACGGCTAATTTAATTGGAAATCAAAAGTTCTAGTTCACTTTTTAAGAGTCAAAAGAATCGAAGGGAAACTAGCCGCCCCCCCACTCTTTTTCCCAAAATGCATCAAATAAAAATTTGAGATATACATTTGGTTAAAAAAAGTTCAAGTCAGATAACAAAAACTCTGGTGTGGACAGAGCCCCTCAGGGCTTGGTTCAGGGCATCACTTTTTAAAAATCAAAAGTGATCGGAAGGCAGCTAGACCCCCCCCCAACGCCCTTTTTCCACCACATGAATCAGATAAAAATTTTGAGGTAGCCATTGTGTTAAAAATAGTTCAAGAGTCAGATAACAAAACTTCTGTGTCAGCACAATTCTCCAAGAACCAAGGGCAGGTGTTGTAAGTTATGCCCTGGGTCATATATGGTTTCTATTGAAGGGATGCTCGTCGATACTTCATAAAGGGCTAATTTAATTGGAAAGTGAAAGTTCTTGTTCATTTTTTTAAAGTCAAAAGAGATCTAAGGGCAACTAGCCCCCACACACCCTTTTCCCCAAACCCATCCGATAAAAATTATGAGAGAGCCATTTCTTAGAAAAATATTTAACACATCAGATAACAAAACTACCGGTGTCGATAATACCTCCCAAATACCTGGAGCAGTCATTGTAAGTTATGGCCTGGGGGCATATATGGTTCTTTTGGAAGGCATGTTCGTATAAGCTTCAAAGAGGGCTCATTTGATTGGAAATTGAAATTTCTGGTTTACTTTTTAAAAGTTATTAATTAAAAAAATCTTTTCCAAAAAATAAGTTTTTCAAAGAAAAGTAAAGAACTCCATTAAACAAAAAATGAGCAAAAATAAAATCCAATAATCTAGGAAGCGTGAAACTATTGCAAATGAGCATCGATGAATAAATGAAAGTAGAAGGCTATCTTATAGTCCCGTACGAACCACGTGGTTAATGGGGTCAATGACCTCTTTTTTCAAGGTCGATTAATTTATTGTTTCCAAGGAGAATTGTTTCCGGAAGTTTATTAATATCTTTGGAGTTCGACCAGAATTGTTTCCGGGGCAAAGTATAGATCAACGTGACAGATGATGTCATGGTTGATTGATTTGACACGAAAGGGGAATTAATTTGTTGTTTCTAAGGGGAATTATTGATTCAAGAAAGGGGAATTAATTTGTTGTTTCTAAGGGGAATTATTGATTCACGAAAGGGGAATTAATTTGTTGTTTCTAAGGGGAATTATTGATTCAAGAAAGGGGAATTAATTTGTTGTTTCTAAGGGGAAGGTGGGGAAGAGATATATTGATTGCGTAATCGAAGGGAGAGAATTCCCGAGAAATTGATTACATAATCGGTAGAACCCTATCAGGAGCTCGTGACGGGAATCCATTTATGTGCATAGAATGACGTAATCAACTAGGACAAATGGATTTCTGAGAAATTGATTATATAATCGGTAGAACCCTATCAGAAGGTCATGACAGAGGTCCATATATGGGCATAGAATGACGTAATCGACTAGGACAGTTGGATTTCTGAGAAATTTATTACATAATCGGTAGAACCCTATCAGAAGGTCATGACGGGGGTCCATATATGGGCATAGAATGACGTAATCGACTAAGACAATTGGATTTCTGAGAAATTGATTACATAATCAGTAGAACCCTATCAGGAGGTCCTGACGGGAACAAGTTCCTTTCTTAATGTCCATCCTAAACCCATTTTTCAACTTGAAGTACTTATCTTTTTCACCCACAACTATACTTTACAGCTTTTTGGATACCTCAACACCAAGAAATACTTTTCAAAGACCATTTCAGAGCAAGTTACTTTCTTAATGTCCCTCCTAAATCCATTTTACAACTTGAAGTGCTTATCTTTTTCACCTACAACTATACTTTACAGCTTTTTGGTTACCTCAACACCAAGAAATACTTTTCAAAGACCATGTCAGAGCAAGTTCCTTTCTTAGTGACCATCCTAAACCCATTTTACAAATTGAAGTACCCATCCTTTTAGCTTAGAGTTTTAGTTTGGTTTAGTTTTAGTTAAAAGTTTAGAGTTTTTAGCTTAGAGTCTTAGCTTAGAGTTTTTGTTAGAGTTCTAGTTTAGTTTAGTTTTAATTAAGAGTTTAGAGTTTTTAGCTTAAAGTCTTAGCTTAGAGTTTTATTTAGAGTTCTAGTTTAGTTTAGTTTAGTTACAGTTAAGAATTTAGAGTTTTAGCTTTGAGTCTTAGCTTAGAATTTTACTTAAAGTTATAGTTTGGTTAAGTTTTAGTTAAGAGTTTCGAGTTTTAGCTTAGAGTCTTAGCTTAGAGTTTTTGTTAGAGTTCTAGTTTAGTTTAGTTTTAGTTAAGAGTTTAGAGTTTTTAGCTAAGAGCCTTAGCTTAGAGTTTTAGTTAGAGTTGAAGTTTAGTTTAGTTACAGTTAAGAGTTTCGAGTTTTAGCTTGGAGTCATACCTTAGAGTTTTACTTAAAGTTTTAGTTTGGCTAAGTTTTAGTTAAGAGTTTCGAGTTTTAGCTTAGAGTCTTAACTTAGACTTTTTTTGTTAGAGTTCTAGTTTAGTTTAATTTTAGTTAAGAGTTTGATGTTTTACCTTTGAGTTTCAGTTAGAGTTCTAGTTTAGTTTAGTTAAGAGTTTGGTGTTTTAGCTTAGAGTCTTAGCATAGAGTTTTTGTTAGAGTTCTAGTTTATTTTAGTTTTAGTTAAGAGTTTAGGGTTTTTAGCTTAGAGTCTTAGCGTAGAGTTTATGTTGAAGTTCTTGTTTAGTTTAGTTTTAGTTAATAGTTTAGAGTTTTAGCTTAGAGACTTAGCTTAGTGTTATAGTTTTAGTTTAGTTTTAGTTAAGAGTTTAGAGTTTTTTAGCTTAGAGTCTTAGCTTAGAGTTTTTGATAGAGTTCTAGTTTAGTTTAGTTTTAGTTAAGAGTTCGATGTTTTACCTTAGAGTCATAGCTTAGAGTTTTAGTTAGAGTTCTAGTTTAGTTTAGTTTTAGTTAAGAGTTTAGAATTTTAGCTTAGAGTTTTTGTTAGAGTTCTACTTTATTTTAGTTTTAGTTAAGAGTTTAGAGTTTTTAGCTTAGAGTCTTAGCTTAGAGTTTTTGATAGAGTTCTAGTTTAGTTTAGTTTTAGTTAAGAGTTTGATGTTTTACCTTAGAGTCATAGCTTAGAGTTTTAGTTAGAGTTTTAGTTTAGTTTAGTTTTAGTCAAGAGTTTAGAATTTTAGCTTAGAGTTTTTGTTGAAGTTCTAGTTTAGTTTAGTTTTAGTTAAAAGTTTAGAGTTTTTAGCTTAGAGTCTTAGCTTAGAGTTTTTGTTAGAGTTCTAGTTTAGTTTAGTCTTAACTTAGAGTTTTTTGATAGAGTTCTAGTTTAGTTTAATTTTAGTTAAGAGTTTGATGTTTTACCTTCGAGTTTCAGTTAGAGTTCTAGTTTAGTTTAGTTTTAGTTAATAGTTTGGTGTTTTACCTTAGAGTCTTAGCTTAGAGTTTTAGTTAGAGTTCTAGTTTAGTTTAGTTTTAGTTAGGAGTTGAGAATTTTAGATTAGAGTCTTAGCTTAGAGTTTTTGTTAGAGTTCAAGTTCATTTTAGTTTTAGTTAAGAGTTTAGAGTTTTTAGCTTAGAGTCTTAGCTTAGAGTTTTAGTTAGAGTTCTAGTTTAGTTTAGTTTTAGTTAAGAGTTTAGAATTTTATCTTAGAGTCTTAGCTTAGAGTTTTTGTTAGAGTTATAGTTTATTTTAGTTTTAGTTAAGAGTTTAGAGTTTTTAGCTTAGAGTCTTAGTTTAGAGTTTTTGTTGAAGTTCTAGTTTAGTTTAGTTTTAGTTAAAAGTTTAGAGTTTTTAGCTTAGAGTCTTAGCTTAGAGTTTTTGTTAGAGTTCTAGTTTAGTTGAGTCTTAACTTAGAGTTTTTTTTTATAGAGTTCTAGTTTAGTTTAATTTTAGTTAAGAGTTTGATGTTTTACCTTTGAGTTTCAGTTAGAGTTCTAGTTTAGTTTAGTTTTAGTTAAGAGTTTGGTGTTTTACCTTAGAGTCTTAGCTTAGAGTTTTAGTTAGAGTTCTAGTTTAGTTTAGTTCTAGTTAAGAGTTTAGAATTTTAGCTTAGAGTCTTAGCTTAGAGTTTTTGTTAGAGTTCTAGTTTCTTTTAGTTTTAGTTAAGAGTTTAGAGTTTTTAGCTTAGAGTCTTAGCTTAGAGTTTTTGTTGAAGTTCTAGTTTAGTTTAGTTTTAGTTAATAGTTTAGAGTTTTAGCTTAGAGTCTTAGCTTAGAGTTTTTGTTAGACTTGAAGTTTAGTTTAGTAATAGTTAAGAGTTTAGAGTTTTAGCTTAGAGTCATAGCTTAGAGTTTTACTTAAAGTTGTAGTTTAGTTAAGTTTTAGTTAAGAGTTTCGAGTTTTAGCTAAGAGACTTAGCTTAGAGTTATAGTTTAGTTTAGTTTTAGTTAAGAGTTTAGAGTTTTTTTTAGCTTAGAGTCTTAGCTTAGAGTTTTTGTTAGAGTTCTAGTTTAGTTTAGTTATAGTTAAGAATTTAGAGTTTTAGCTTAGAGTCATAGCTTAGAGTTTTAGTTAAAGTTATAGTTTAGTAAAGTTATAGTTAAGAGTTTAGAGTTTTACCTTAGAGTCATGGCTTAGAGTTTTTGTTAGAGTTCTAGTTCAGTTTAGTTTTAGTTAAGAGTTTATAGTTTTAGCTTAGAGTCTTAGCTTATAGTTTGTGTTAGAGTTCTAGTTTAGTTTAGTTTTAGTTAATAGTTTAGAGTTTTAGCTTAGAGTCTTACCTTGGAGTTTTTGTTAAAGTTGAAGTTTAGTTTAGTAATAGTTAAGAGTTTAGAGTTTTAGCTTAGAGTCTTAGCTTAGAGTTTTTGTTAGAGTTCTAGTTTAGTTTAGTTTTAGTTAAGAGTTTAGAGTTTTTAGCTTAGAGTCTTAGCATAGAGTTTTTGTTGAAGTTCTAGTTTAGTTTAGTAATAGTTAAGAGTTTAGAGTTTTAGCTTAGAGTCACAGCTTAGAGTTTTTGTTAAATTTGAAGTTTAGTTTAGTAATAGTTAAGAGTTTAGAGTTTTAGCTTAGATTCTTTGCTTAGAGTTTTAGTTTAGTTTACTTTTAGTTAAGAGTTTTTTAGCTTAGAGTCTTAGCTTAAAGTTTTTGTTAGAGTTCTAGTTTAGTTTAGTTTTAGTTAAGAGTTTAGAGTTTTTTTGCTTAGAGTCTTAGCTTAGAGTTTTAGTTAGATTTCTAGTTTAGTTTAGTTTTAGTTAAGAGTTTAGAGTTTTACCATAGAGTCTTAGCTTAGAGTTCTAGTTAGAGTTGAAGTTTAGTTTAGTTACAGTTAAGAATTTAGTGTTTTAGCTTAGAGTCATAGCTTAGAGTTTTACTTAAAGTTGTAGTTTAGTTAAGTTTTAGTTAAGAGTTTGGTGTTTTACCTTAGAGTCTTAGCATAGAGTTTTAGTTAGAGTTCTAGTTTAGTTTAGTTTTAGTTAAGAGTTTAGAATTTTAGCTTAGAGTCTTAGCTTAGAGTTTTTGTTAGAGTTCTAAATTATTTTAGTTTTAGTTATGAGTTTAGAGCTTTTAGCTTAGAGTCTTAGCTTAGAGTTTTTGTTGAAGTTCTAGTTTAGTTTAGTTTTAGTTAATAGTTTAGGGTTTTAGCTTAGAGTCTTAGCTTAGAGTTTTTGTTAGACGTGAAGTTTAGTTTAGTAATAGTTAAGAGTTTAGAGTTTTAGCTTAGAGTCATAGCTTAGAGTTTTAATTAAAGTTGTAGTTCAGTTAAGTTTTAGTTAAGAGTTTCGAGTTTTAGCTTAGAGACTTAGCTTAGAGTTATAGTTTAGTTTAGTTTTAGTTAAGAGTTTGGTGTTTTACCTTAGAGTCATAGCTTAGAGTTTTAGTTAGAGTTCTAGTTTAGTTTAGTTTTAGTTAAAGGTTTAGAATTTTAGCTTAGAGTCTTAGCTTAGAGTTTTTGTTAGTGTTCTAGTTTATTATAGTTTTAGTTAAGAGTTTAGAGTTTTTAGCTTAGAGTCTTAGTTTAGAGTTTTTGTTGAAGTTCTAGTTTAGTATAGTTTTAGTCAAAAGTTTAGAGTTTTTAGCTTAGAGTCTTAGCTTAGAGTTTTTGTTAGAGTTCTAATTTAGTTTAGTCTTAACTTAGAGTTTTTTTTATAGAGTTCTAGTTTAGTTTAATTTTAGTTAAGAGTTTAATGTTTTACCTTTGAGTTTCAGTTAGAGTTCTAGTTTAGTAATAGTTAAGAGTTAAACATCTCTCCATGTTTAAGTTAGGTTAGGTTAGGCTAGATTAAGTTATGTTAGGTTAGGTTAGGTTAGCCTACGTACGCGCACGTACATAGGCTAACCTAACCTAACCTAACATAACTTAATCTAGCCTAACCTAACCTAACCTACTAAACATGGAGAGATGTTTAACTCTTAACTATTACTAAACTAAACTAGAACTCTAACACAAACTATAAGCTAAGACTCTAAGCTAAAACTCTAAATTCTTAACTAGAAGTAAACTAAACTAGAACTCTAACAGAAACTCTAAGCTAAGAGTCTAAGCTAAAAACTCGGGACTCTTAACTATAACTAAACTAAACTAGAACTCTAACACAAACTATAAGCTAAGACTCTAAGCTAAAACTCTAAACTCTTAACTAAAACTAAACTAAACTAGAACTCTAACTAAAACTCTAAGCTATGACTCTAAGGTAAAACTCTAAACTCTTAACTATAACTTTACTAAACTATAACTTTAACTAAGACTCTAAGCTATAACTCTAAGCTAAAACTCTAAATTCTTAACTATAACTAAACTAAACTAGAACTCTAACTAAAACTCTAAGCTAAAACTCTAAGCTAAAACTCTTAACTCTTAACTAAAACTAAACTAAACTAGAACTCTAACAAAAACTCTAAGGTAAGACTCTAAGCTAAAACTCGAAACTCTTAACTAAAACTTAACTAAACTACAACTTTAAGTAAAACTCTAAGCTATGACTCTAAGCTAAAAGACTAAATTCTTAACTGTAACTAAACTAAACTTCAACTCTAACTAGAACTCTAAGCTAAGACTCTATGGTAAAACTCTAAACTCTTAACTAAAACTAAACTAAACTAGAACTCTAACTAAAACTCTAAGCTAAGACTCTAAGCTAAAAACTCTAAACTCTTAACTAAAACTAAACTAAACTAGAACTCTAACAAAAACTCTAAGCTAAGACTCTAAGCTAAAAAACTCTAAACTCTTAACTAAAAGTAAACTAAACTAAAACTCTAAGCTAAGAATCTAAGCTAAAATTCTAAACTCTTAACTATTACTAAACTAAACTTCAACTTTAACAAAAACTCTAAGCTAAGACTCTAAGCTAAAACTCTAAACTCTTAACTATTACTAAACTAAACTTCAACTTTAACAAAAACTCTAAGCTAAGACTCTAAGCTAAAACTCTAAACTCTTAACTATTACTAAACTAAACTAGAACTTCAACAAAAACTCTATAATAAGACTCTATGCTAAAAACTCTAAACTCTTAACTAAAACTAAACTAAACTAGAACTCTAACAAAAACTCTAAGCTAAGACTCTAAGCTAAAACTCTAAACTCTTAACTATTACTAAAATAAACTTCAACTTTAACAAAAACTCTAAGGTAAGACTCTAAGCTAAAACTCTAAACTATTAACTAAAACTAAACTAAACTAGAACTCTAACACAAACTGTAAGCTAAGACTCTAAGCTAAAACTCTAAACTCTTAACTAAAACTAAACTGAACTAGAACTCTAAGAAAAACTCTAAGCTATGACTCTATGGTAAAACTCTAAACTCTTAACTATAACTTTACTAAACTATAACTTTAACTAAAACTCTAAGCTTTGACTCTAGGCTAAAACTCTAAATTCTTAACTATAACTAAACTAGAACTCTAACAAAAACTCTAAGCTAAGACTCTAAGCTAAAAAACTCTAAACTCTTAACTAAAACTAAACTAAACTATAACTCTAAGCTAAGTCTCTAAGCTAAAACTCGAAACTCTTAACTAAAACCTAACTAAACTACAACTTTAAGTAAAACTCTAAGCTATGACTCTAAGCTAAAACTCTAAACTCTTAACTATTACTAAACTAAACTTCAAGTATAAAAAAACTCTAAGCTAAAACTCTAAACTATTAACTAAAACTAAACTAAACTAGAACTTCAACAAAAACTCTAAGCTAAGACTCTAAGCTAAAAACTCTAAACTCTTAACTAAAACTAAAATAAACTAGAACTCTAACAAAAACTCTAAGCTAAGACTCTAAGCTAAAATTCTAAACTCTTAACTAAAACTAAACTAAACTAGAACTCTAACTAAAACTCTAAGCTAAGACTCTAAGGTAAAACACCAAACTCTTAACTAAAAACAAACTAAACTAGAACTCTAACTGAAACTCAAAGGTAAAACATTAAACTCTTAACTAAAATTAAACTAAACTAGAACTCTATAAAAAAATCTAAGTTAAGACTAAACTAAACTAGAACTCTAACAAAAACTCTAAGCTAAGACTCTAAGCTAAAAACTCTAAACTTTTAACTAAAACTATAATAAACTAGAACTTCAACAAAAACTCTAAACTAAGACTCTAAGCTAAAAACTCTAAACTCTTAACTAAAACTATAATAAACTAGAACTCTAACAAAAACACTAAGCTAAGACTCTAAGCTAAAATTCTAAACTCTTAACTCAAACTAAACTAAACTAGAACTCTAACTAAAACTCTAAGCTATGACTCTAAGGTAAAACACCAAACCATTAACTAATACTAAACTAAACTATAATTCTAAGCTAAGTCTCTAAGCTAAAACTCGAAACTCTTAACTAAAACTTAACTAAACTACAACTTTAATTAAAACTCTAAGCTATGACTCTAAGCTAAAACTCTAAACTCTTAACTATTACTAAACTAAACTTCAAGTCTAACAAAAACTCTAAGCTAAGACTCTAAGCTAAAACCCTAAACTATTAACTAAAACTAAACTAAACTAGAACTTCAACAAAAACTCTAAGCTAAGACTCTAAGCTAAAAACTCTAAACTCATAACTAAAACTAAAATAAACTAGAACTCTAACAAAAACTCTAAGCTAAGACTCTAAGCTAAAATTCTAAACTCTTAACTCAAACTAAACTAAACTAGAACTCTAACTAAAACTCTAAGCTAAGACTCTAAGGTAAAACACCAAACTCTTAACTAAAACTTAACTAAACTACAGCTTTAAGTAAAACTCTAAGCTATGACTCTAAGCTAAAACACTAAATTCTTAACTGTAACTAAACTAAACTTCAACTCTAACTAGAACTCTAAGCTAAGACTCTATGGTAAAACTCTAAACTCTTAACTAAAACTAAACTAAACTAGAGCTCTAACTAAAACTCTAAGCTAAGACTCTAAGAAAAAACTCTAAACTCTTAACTAAAACTAAACTAAACTAGAACTCTAACAAAAACTCTAAGCTAAGACTCTAAGCTAAAAAACTCTAAACTCTTAACTAAAAGTAAACTAAACTAAAACTCTAAGCTAAGAATCTAAGCTAAAACTCTAAACTCTTAACTATTTCTAAACTAAACTTCAACTTTAACAAAAACTCTAAGCTATGACTCTAAGCTAAAACTCTAAACTCTTAACTATTACTAAACTAAACTTCAACTTTAACAAAAACTCTAAGCTAAGACTCTAAGCTAAAACTCTAAACTCTTAACTATTACTAAACTAAACTAAACTAGAACTTCAACAAAAACTCTATGCTAAGACTCTAAGCTAAAAACTCTAAACTCTTAACTAAAACTAAACTAAACTAGAACTCTTACAAAAACTCTAAGCTAAGACTCTAAGCTAAAACTCTAAACTCTTAACTATTACTAAACTAAACTTCAACTTTAACAAAAACTCTAAGGTAAGACTCTAAGCTAAAACTCTAAACTATTAACTAAACCTAAACTAAACTAGAACTCTAACACAAACTATAAGCTAAGACTCTAAGCTAAAACTCTAAACTCTTAACTAAAACTAAACTGAACGAGAACTCTAACAAAAACTCTAAGCTATGACTCTAAGGTAAAACTCTAAACTCTTAACTATAACTTTACTAAACTATAACTTTAACTAAAACTCTAAGCTATGACTCTAAGCTAAAACTCTAAATTCTTAACTATAACTAAACTAAACTAGAACTCTAACAAAAACTGTAAGCTAAGACTCTAAGCTAAAAAACTCTAAGCTCTTAACTAAAACTAAACAAAACTATAACTCTAAGCTAAGTCTCTTAGCTAAAACTCGAAACTCTTAACTAAAACTTAACTAAACTACAACTTTAAGTAAAACTCTAAGCTATGACTCTAAGCTAAAACTCTAAACTCTTAACTATTACTAAACTAAACTTCAAGTCTAACAAAAACTCTAAGCTAAGACTCTAAGCTAAAACTCTAAACTATTAACTAAAACTAAACTAAACTAGAACTTCAACAAAAACTCTAAGCTAAGACTCTAAGCTAAAATTCTAAACTCTTAACTAAAACTAAACTAAACTAGAACTCTAACTAAAACTCTAAGCTAAGACTCTAAGGTAAAACACCAAACTCTTAACTAAAACTAAACTAAACTAGAACTCTAACTGAAACTCAAAGGTAAAACATCAAACTCTTAACTAAAATTAAACTAAACTAGAACTCTATAAAGAAAAACTAAGTTAAGACTAAACTAAACTAGAACTCTAACAAAAACTCTAAGCTAAGACTCTAAGCTAAAACTCGAAACTCTTAACTAAAACTTAACTAAACTACAACTCTAAGTAAAACTCTAAGCTATGACTCTAAGCTAAAACTCTAAATTCTTAACTGTAAATAAACTAAACTTTAACTCTAACTAAAACTCTAAGCTAAGACTCTAAGGTAAAACACCAAACTCTTAACTAAAACTAAACTAAACTAGAACTCTAACTGAAACTCAAAGATAAAACATCAAACTCTTAACTAAAATTAAACTAAACTAGAACTCTATAAAAAAATCTAAGTTAAGACTAAACTAAACTAGAACTCTAACAAAAACTCTAAGCTAAGACTCTAAGCTAAAAACTCTAAACTTTTAACTAAAACTATAATAAACTAGAACTTCAACAAAAACTCTAAACTAAGACTCTAAGCTAAAAACTCTAAACTCTTAACTAAAACTATAATAAACTAGAACTCTAACAAAAACTCTAAGCTAAGACTCTAAGCTAAAATTCTAAACTCTTAACTAAAACTAAACTAAACTAGAACTCTAACTAAAACTCTAAGCTATGACTCTAAGGTAAAACACCAAACCATTAACTAATACTAAACTAAACTATAATTCTAAGCTAAGTCTCTAAGTTAAAACTCGAAACTCTTAACTAAAACTTAACTAAACTACAACTTTAATTAAAACTCTAAGCTATGACTCTAAGCTAAAACTCTAAACTCTTAACTATTACTAAACTAAACTTCAAGTCTAACAAAAACTCTAAGCTAAGACTCTAAGCTAAAACCCTAAACTATTAACTAAAACTAAACTAAACTAGAACTTCAACAAAAACTGTAAGCTAAGACTCTAAGCTAAAAACTCTAAACTCTTAACTAAAACTATAATAAACTAGAACTCTAACAAAAACACTAAGCTAAGACTCTAAGCTAAAATTCTAAACTCTTAACTCAAACTAAACTAAACTAGAACTCTAACTAAAACTCTATGCTAAGACTCTAAGGTAAAACACCAAACTCTTAACTAAAACTTAACTAAACTACAGCTTTAAGTAAAACTCTAAGCTATGACTCTAAGCTAAAACACTAAATTCTTAACTGTAACTAAACTAAACTTCAACTCTAACTAGAACTCTAAGCTAAGACTCTATGGTAAAACTCTAAACTCTTAACTAAAACTAAACTAAACTAGAGCTCTAACTAAAACTCTAAGCTAAGACTCTAAGAAAAAACTCTAAACTCTTAACTAAAACTAAACTAAACTAGAACTCTAACAAAAACTCTAAGCTAAGACTCTAAGCTAAAAAACTCTAAACTCTTAACTAAAAGTAAACTAAACTAAAACTCTAAGCTAAGAATCTAAGCTAAAACTCTAAACTCTTAACTATTTCTAAACTAAACTTCAACTTTAACAAAAACTCTAAGCTATGACTCTAAGCTAAAACTCTAAACTCTTAACTATTACTAAACTAAACTTCAACTTTAACAAAAACTCTAAGCTAAGACTCTAAGCTAAAACTCTAAACTCTTAACTATTACTAAACTAAACTAAACTAGAACTTCAACAAAAACTCTATGCTAAGACTCTAAGCTAAAAACTCTAAACTCTTAACTAAAACTAAACTAAACTAGAACTCTAACAAAAACTCTAAGCTAAGACTCTAAGCTAAAACTCTAAACTCTTAACTATTACTAAACTAAACTTCAACTTTAACAAAAACTCTAATTTAAGACTCTAAGCTAAAACTCTAAACTATTAACTAAACCTAAACTAAACTAGAACTCTAACACAAACTATAAGCTAAGACTCTAAGCTAAAACTCTAAACTCTTAACTAAAACTAAACTGAACGAGAACTCTAACAAAAACTCTAAGCTATGACTCTAAGGTAAAACTCTAAACTCTTAACTATAACTTTACTAAACTATAACTTTAACTAAAACTCTAAGCTATGACTCTAAGCTAAAACTCTAAATTCTTAACTATAACTAAACTAAACTAGAACTCTAACAAAAACTGTTATGTCGCTCCTTACTTTCAGTTTAAAAAACTTGTTTTTTTTTATTTAATCAAAGTCAAAATCCAACTAGATGCAAAATGCATCTGGCTATTGAGTAAATATTTTTACTCCTTCCCATACTCAATAACTTTTCTGCTTATGTACACAAAGACAAGAAATAGAATTAACTATCATACAAATATTTTTGTTCACAATTTAAATCGCAAACAAATTAAACTAGTTATCATACAGAAAAAACCTTAACTTTTAATCATAATAACATTCACATACAAAAATCAACATACACTAGTTATCATATAGAATATCTAACACCATTTTTTATTCACTATAACACTCCAATATAATATTAGAAACCGCTATAAAAGAAAATTTACGAATTTTACAAATTCATCTCGGTCCGAAGTACGGTAGTGTCCAAAGGGTAGCACCTTCAAACCGTCCTCGTATACATAGACCTTACCAGATATGGCCGAAATGGCATTTTTCTACTCTTACTGTATTTTTTCAAATTTTAAAGAGTGAACGGCCATGACTTTCTCCCGTAGGGTAAGCCTAGGTTTTACAAAATTACTATAAACACTCACATCGAAATTGTTCTTTACATAATACGTAGGCCTCTTGCAAACTTTTTTGATTTCCTCATTTTGTGTTTGCACGTAGTACACCTTCGGAGCAACAAGCACACCATGAGAAATAAAGTAGCTTCCCGTTTCAGACTTGAAATACAAAAAAATTGTTTGGGGTCTGGTGTTTCACTGACTCTGCATGAATGGACTTGTTCCAATTGGTTTATTCCATTCGAGAGTTAACGTATTCATCATTGACCAAGTCATCTAATGACTGGAACCTACACACATCGTAATAAAATTCTAACTTGAGTGTTTTGAAATTTCCGAAATTGAGCTTCCTGCTGCAATGTTCTTATTGAAAACATTTCTTTTTTTCTATGTAAAAGAACCATATTCGAGTCTCTGATGGTGAACGATGTAAAATTCACATCGGCAATTATTCGAGCACATTCTTACGAATTGGTAACATCGTAACAACGACTGGGATTGCCCACACTCTGGCAAAATTTATCAAAGGCTCAGTTCAAAATGAGCTTAAAGATTTCTTTTTAACCTTTGTTTTCGCTTCCAATCGTTTCTTGACAAAACTGCCCATAAACTTTTTTATATAGGGTTTTTAGTCTAATTGAAGGGCTCTAGGGTTTTTGTAACTATGGTACCATTTGATAGCATCCATCTCAAAAGAACATGGTGTACAATAATATTTTGTTTCGAATGAAGGCCGGCAATTAATTTTTGTTTTGAAGGGGTCCAGTAAATATCCCCATCCTCTAATAATGAAAAATTGTATGGGAAGTTGGGTCAGTTTCCAAAATATGATCCCCGTGAAAAACATACCCACGCCTAATTAATCTTTCTACGAATAGATGTTGATCAATGGTTTTTAGTATCAAGTCCAGCACCAGATGAGGAGTAGAAAAATAGTACCTTAAATCCACCACATATCCCTCATAGATTTTAACCGTGTTTTTACATAAAATATCCATCAATATCAAGAAATTGCTTGCCATGTATTATTTACAGTAATCCTCCCTGTTTTACACCCTCTCTTTGTCTCAATTTGTTTAGTGAAGTCGTATTCGGCACCGGTGCATTGCCGATCGTGAAGTGAATCAAAAAATGATTCAATGGGTGATAATTATGAATCAACAAACTTTGAGGTGAAATTGTGGCACTCATATGTGGTATATGATTTTACACGGTAATAGATAATGCATTTCACAATCTGGTAATCGCTGTTTAAGGAGGGGAAACTATTAAAATCATTGCCTTTTTGGAACTGGATTACATCACTAAGGATTTGGGGAAGAAATAAAAGCGATCTAAAAAAGGATTTTGTTCAAATGCAAACTACTATTTTCAATATATTTCCAAATAAAATGTAAGACTTGTAGCTTTTCAGATGATTTGGGTATGATCTTATATGTAAAACTGCCATCTATCCAAGAGCCATCTACACCCTCACCTCTCTGCAATCGGGAGGACGTCATACATAAAGATTTAAAGGAAATGGGAACTTCGTGGGCGGGTGTAAAAAGGGAGGCTTTGAATAGATTGGGGCGGAGGAGGAGCGTGCGTAGCTGTGTTGGCCTCAGGCGGCTTGGTGCTGCGGTGAGTTGTTAGTAGTAGTAGTAGTACAGAGCATCACTGCCTATGTCCTTATATGCCCTATATTGCTTATATGCCCTTTTAATACCTGCATGCATATAGTTTTTTTTATTTAATTGAAACTCCTCCTGAACCTTCCCTAAAAGTTTCAACTTAATGTCATTAGTATCGTTAGTTTAAGTAACTGTAGAGGCAGCATTAAGTGTATACCCACATCGTCTTCTGGCTAGCTCAAAATCCAGAACCAATGAAGGTATGAAGGTGAAGTTTTAAGAGATTATTTCTGTTGTACGGATAACAACCTGTCATCCGTATGCAGGTTGTCAAAAAGGCATATCAGCAATATCAAAGGGAAAGTTTCGTGTTTGAAATTCTTTTGACTATTTTGAAAAAGAAATCGCTACATCATAATTTCAATCTGATGCGTTAATTAAAAAGAGAGGTTTTCGGGGAACGGGGGGGGGGTCTAAATGCCCTTCATCACTTTTGACAGTTAAAAACAAGCTAGAACTTCCAATTTTCAACCAAATGAGCCTCTTCTAAATTTAAACCATCCATCCCTTCCGTAAGAACCTAAATCCCCCTTGGGCACAACTTACAACCCTTGTCCCTGATCTCTGGGGTTTGTTTCAACCCCGAAAGCCTTGTTGTATGATATTCAGACTATTTTGAATAGAAGGGCTATCTCAAAATTTCCATTATATGCATTTCGAAACAATACGGCGTTTGTGTGCGTGGGGGGGATAGCTGGCTTTGATTACTTTGACCTTTAAAAAGCGCATTAAAGCGTCTGATTACCAATACAATGAGCCCCCTCGGAAGTTTATATGAACAGGCTTTTTAGAAAAACTTTAAATGCCCCCAGGCTATAACTTACCCTGGGTTGGGGATTTTTTATCCTCAAAGATATAATTTCCGGGCCTTTGAAATACGTTGAACAAAATGGCTATCTCAAAATTTTGATTGGAAGTGTTTGGGGAATTGATGGGCATGAGGGGGGCGGTCATTTGCACTCCGATCGCTTTCGACTAATAAAAAAGGCACTAGTCGTCTCAATTTCGAATCGAATGAGCCCTTTTTGAAGTTTCTACGAAAACACTTTCTATAGAAACCTTATATGCCCCAAGGGCATAACTTAGAACCCTCGTCTTGAGGACTCTGGGGAGGGGGGGAAGGTGTCATCCTTAAAGATATAATTTCCTAACCTTTCAAGTACGTTGAACAAAATGGCCATATCAAAATGTTTATCGAAATTATTTGGGGAAATGAAAGGCGGAGGGGGGGGGGTTATTCTCCCTCTAGTTACTTTTGAAAATTGAAAAGGGCAATAGCACTCCTATTTCCAATCGAATGAGCCCTTATTGAAGTTTTTACGACGCTTTCTATAAAAACCTTATATGCCCCCAGGGCATAACTTACAACCTTATCCCTGAGGGCTCTGGGGGGTTGTCATACTCAAAGACATAATTACCGGACCCTTCAACTACGCTAAATAAAATTGCTATATCAAAATGTTGATCGGAAGTGTTTGGGGAAATGGTGGGCGTGAGAGGGGAGTTAGTTGCCCTCCAATCACTTTTGAACATTAAAAAGGGCACTAGCCCTCTCAATTCCCAATTGATTGATCCCTTTTTGAAGTTTTTACGACACCGCTTTCTATAAAAACCTCGTATGTCCCCAGGGCATTACTTACAAGCTTTGTCCTGGGAGCTCTGGGGGGTTTGTCATCCTCAAAGACATAATTTCCTGACCTTTCAACTGCAATGAATAAAACGGCTATCTCGAAATTTTGATTGGAAGTGTCTGTGGAAATTGTGCGCTTGAGAGGGGGTTAGATGCTCTCCAATCTCTTTGGAGAATTAAAAAGGGCACTAGCCCTCTCAATTCTCAATTGAATGAGCCGTTTTTGAAGTTTCTACGATAACACTTTCTATAAAAACCTTACATGCCCCCAGGGCATAGCTTACACCCCTTGCCCTGAGGGATGGAGGGGGGGAGGGTTGTCATCCTCAAAGACCTAATTTCCTGAACTTTCAACTTCGTTGAACAAAATAGCTATCTCAAAATTTCGATTGGATGTGTCTGGGGAAATTCTGGGCGTGATATATGTATATATATAAATATTTATATATATATATATATATATATATATATATATATATATATATATATATATATATATATATATATATATATATATATATATATATATATATATATATATTATATATATATATATATATATATATATATATATATATATATATATATATATATATATATATATATTATATATATATATATATATATATATATATATATATATATATATATATATATATATATATATATATATATATATATATATATATATATATATGAGTTTTCGCCATGGCTCTTTACATGTGAACTTCTTTTTTTGTCATAGCTTGTCTTTTGTCATTATGAAAGACATATCATCGAACCATTTCTTTTAATTATTTTGGTGGTGCCACAAACGCTTCTTTTTCTTTGTATATATATATATATAAATATAAATATAAATATAAATATATAAATATATGTATAAATATATATAAATATATATAAATATATATATATATATATATATATATATATATATATATATATATATATATATATATATATATATATATATATATATATATATATATAAATATATTTATATATATATATATATATATATATATATATATATATATATATATATATATATATATATATATATAATATATATATATATATATATATATATATATATATATATATATATATATATTATATATATATATATATATATATATATATATACTAACTATCTTTATATGTGTGCAATAGCCTAATTGTGTTTGTGTGTCGATTCTTTAAAACGGTCCATATTTTTTCGGGAAAATTGGTATCTTGGGATATTCTCGCATAAAAAAACGATCTACATAGGTGAGAAGTCTGGGAAAATTCGTTAAACCCTTAATTTTGAAAAAAAAACTGTAGTAATCAAATGAAATGGGTAATGAAAAGATTGATCAGGTGGGCAGCTTCACTTATCTTGGCAGTATTATTAGTAAAGATGGTGGGAGCAGATGGTAAATAGACTGAAGTATGAAAAGACATTAAATTGCCTAAAGAACAAACTGATAATTGCAAAGACATTTATATAAATTTTAACAAGGGATTACAACAATGCAAAAACCTTAAAAAATAAAACCAAAAGCTTGAAGTTTAGCAGAAATCGCTGTTAGAAATTGGACTTGCTTAATAATCAAATATCTTAGAAAAGACACAGTATGAAAAGACATTAAATTGCGTAAAGAGCAAAAAACTGGTAATTGCATAAATATTTGTATATATTTTGACAAGGAATTACAGCAATTCCAAAACCTTAAAAAAGAAAACCAAAAATATGAAGCTTAGTAGAAATCGTGGTTTTTGGGAAAATTATCATCCTGGTATATTCTGGCCTAAAAAAAATGATTTAGATAAGTCAGAAGTTTGAGAAAATTTGTTAAGGGCCTTAATTTCGGAAAAAAATATTTATGTGAGCGACATCATTTTTACATACATCAGTATTGCAATGACGATGTCACACTTGTCAGACTTATGAGTCACACTTATTTTCCGGTATGGAGAAGAACATTAAATTGCTTAAAGAGCAAAAAACTTCATATATATATTTAGTTTAATTGCGAATATATATATATATATATATATATATATATATATATATTATATATATATATATATATATATATATATATATATATATATATATATATATATATATATATATATATAATATATATATATATATATATATATATATATATATATATATATATATATATATATATATATATATATATATATTGACAAGGGGTTAAAACAATTAGAAAACCTTAAAATAGAAAACTAAAAGTTTGAAGCTTTGTAGAAATCTTTGTTAGAAATCAGACTTGCTGTAGTAAGCAAATATTTGTTGATAGATTCAGTATGAAAAGACATTAAATTGCTTAAAGAGCAAAAGACTGGTAATTCCAAGAATATTTATATATATTTTAACAAGGGATTAGAACAATTCCAAAACCTTAAAAAGGAAAACCAAAAGTTTGAAGCTTAGTAGAAATCGTTTTAAGAAATTGGACTCGCTGTAATAATCAAATATCTTTGAATAGATTGTTGTATGAAGAGACAGTGAATTGCGGAAAGAGCAAAAACGGGTAAATAAAATAAATGAAGTCAAAAAAAAAAACCAAAAGTTTGAAGCTTAGTTGAAATCGTTATTAGAAATCGGAGATGCTGTAATAATCAAATATCTTTGAATAGATTGCAGTATGAAAAGACATTTAATTGAGAAAAGAGCAAAAAACTGGCAATTGCAAAAATATTTGCAAAAATAAAATATTACAACAATTCAAAAACCTAATATTTCGCCCGTATCTAACAAGGCGTCTTCAGCGTAGATAAAAAAAAACTGAAACTAAAAAATATACATGAAACTAAAATAGACTCACCTAAAAATATAATATACAATTGCTTAACATTTGCAATTTGAAGTTACCTTCGTGAAACCACCTCACAAAAGTAACTCTTATTTAATGTAATTTCAGTTTTAAAGTCATTTTTCACTTCCTTGTGAAAAAAATCTTTTAGTTTTAATCTCAGCTAGTTCTAAATATGTTTATTATAAATAAAGATCGCTATTCCATTACTTTCATTGACTGTCCCTTCTGAAGCCGAACTCTGTGTCAACTACTGTATTGAGAGTAGCTTGAAAGCATACCGAAAGGTTGTTTTATCATATATAAGGCTTTCAAAATATTTCCTTTTTTCAGGATCTACTACAATTAAAAAAAAATCCAAAAGCTGAGGGTTAAGTCGTCGCTTCAAATATTTTTTTTTTCCTAAACCTTCCACAAATAATACCCTTTTTGGACTCAGGGGAATATAGTTTCCTCCTCTCCCTCACAAAAATCCTCTACTACTCCTCGAAAAATGTTGAAATTCTTTTGTTGCTGCAGAAAACCAACAATAATGCCGAAATTCTCCCGCTCTGTCCGGGTTTAAAATGGCAGGGTTTTTTGGCGAATGCTCTTGCCTGATTATGATAACATAATCCCGTTCAAAATTGCTCTTGAAACTGCTGTAAATGCTGTATTGATGTTGTGTAACAAATCTCTGATTCCTTTGTCCATTCTCGGTTGTTGTTGTTTTTTTTTTTTTTTTTTTTTTTTTTTTTTTTTTTTTTTTTTTTTTTTTTTTTTTTTTTTTTTTAACGCTGACTGTGTTGTAAGGTATTAGGACTTAATCAAGTGTTTCCGATTTGGAATATGTCTGGTTTACATATTTCCATATCAGATTAAAGACAAATGAAAAGTCTTCTTATTCCAGGTTCAAATTCTACATCAGATTCGTTTCGATCTCGATCCTCAACAGAAGGAAGTGCAACTCTATCACGTATTCGAGCTTGGCCTTTTACTCGGATGACCACGAGCAAATCAGCTTTTATTGCCGATGTTAGTGAAAGATGTCCCGAAAGCAGAAGAACCAGTTTTTCCACAAATGTGTCTCCGTGATGTTTGTTACGAATATTCAACAATATATAAACCCTCGTTTTTCTAATATCAACTTAATGCTTACATTTCTTTTCAAATTTGTTGACCATCAGTAAAGATAATGTGTCAACATGATATTAAATACAATATCTATAGTGCGGCAATAGCAATGTATTATAAAGTATAATTTTGATAGTTAATGTACTATAGTATTATCATGAATGATAGCGTCTAACAATGATGGTAACAATATTATGATGATGCTCATAGTTTTTCAGGAAAACTAGATGAACGAATGCGGGTAAACAAAGAAACGTCGACGACAAGGTCTCTTTGTACGGATGTCCCCGAATTAAGTTGGAAGCAATTAAAAGAGGATAATTAAATAAAGCTAAAGCACCATGGATGGGAGTGAAGAAGGAGTCCTTCTTTTCTTTAAATATATTTTGACCCCCCCCCCTCCTAAATTTGACATTCCGAACAGGGTGTGGCGGAGAAGGCAGCTTGGTTCAGTGATGGGTTGACAGTACTAGTAAAAATGATCATTGGCATGCATAATTATTGAAAAAAAAACTAAGTTATAACATAAATTGGAGGATGATAGGACAATCGACACAATCATCAAAATTAAGCCATTTGGATCTGAATCCAAAATTTTTCGTCCATTTTGAAAACTTATCAATTAGTATATTTCTTAAGTGCATAGAAACTATTTTCTTTTTTTGTTCAGTTTTATATATTTCAAACACATTATATTTATTGTTTCTTAAACTCACTTTTTTAGTGAAAGTAATGGAAAGTACCCATTCTAGCGAAGGTTAGACGACCAAACCTCTCAGAACGTAGTAATTGTCTGCCTAGCGTTTTTTTTGTTTTGATCGATAATGCGTTATATCTAACAAATGCCTAGAAACGAGTTCTATTGCACTCGTAACACCTTGGTGGATCTGTGATAATATGGAATTATGGAAGGGTCAAGCGCCTCCGATCCCTCTCCCAAAACTCTCGTGAATTTTGATCTGTATCCTTAGTTTTGCTGAATTTTAATGCAAGTTTCAGATAGATATTGTTCATTGATTGCGGTTCAAACGGCTCGCAGTATACCTACTTTTTCTGCTGGAATTCTGGTGGTAAGTTTAAGAGGGGTGTTCAAGGAGCTACGGGCTCACTTTTTGCCTTAAATCACAAGCATTGAAAGTAATTGCACATTTTCCATTTAAACAAGGTACAACATGCCTACTTTTTGACGTAAAAATTGGAGGTTAAAAGAGGACAAGCGATGAAAGGGTGGCAGTCATATTTCAGTTTTCCGATCATACACATTGAAAATCCTTGTGGGATTCTAGTTCAAATAATGTGCAGCGCGCCTACTGCTCCGCTAAAAATTTGGCATTGCATAGGACGAAAAGAGGCTAAAGGCTTACGTTTTGCTTCTATCTATACAGGTTCAAAATCCTGCAGTGAATCCAATTCAAACGAAATGCAACATGTTTATCTTTCTAGTATAAGAAACTGGAGGGGAGAGGGGGCAGGTGTTGGAAGGACGATGGGTCCGGATTGTGGCCTAAATGATACAGACTGAAAACAGTTGGTTAAACAGTTGGAGAGTTGAGGGGTGGGGAGGATTCAAGGGCACCATTTGGTAATTCCCGAATCTTGTTCAAACACCTAGTTACAACCTACTTATTATTATGCTATGAAGGGGCGGTAGCAGTGAAGAGAGACATGATTTTCTTTGAATTGCAAGTCATATCGACTGAAAATCCCTAGGTTATTCCGGTTCAAATAAGGTGCAAGATGCCTGCCTTTCTACAAAACAAATGGCAGGGGGAGAGACAGCGAGTATTGGAGGGTCCATGGCTAGAAACCAAATATTTCTTTAAATACCAATATTGGCAGCAATCAAACTCTATCCTTGAAATATGCTTTAAAAATTTCATAAATAGGATAGATATTTTATAGTTAAGTGAATTAAATTTTCAGGGCCGGCCTACATCCCTCACTCCCCCTTCTGATTATTTTCAGCCCTATGCATCCAATCCCCTCCCTTTCGTTTGTTTTTTTTCCTTTTTCCTTTGCTATTAGAAATAGAAAAACAGTTTCAATATCGTACTAACACAAATAAGTAAATTATATTAAACTAGGTTTTCTTTAATGTCATTGATGCATAAACATTCAATGAATGAACAATAAAAAAAAAAAAATAAAACTGTTAAATAGCATTGTTTTTGAAAATGTGTAAAATCGAAAAAATCTGTATGTTGAAATCTTTACGAAAAGAATTTTGTTTTTGCTTTAGCCCCTCTTCCTTGTGAGTTGATTAAGGATTTTCACCGCTTCTAAAGGCTAATGGGTCATTGGTGTTTTATTGAAAACTATATCTGCTTACTTTAAGGGGGAACTGGATTTAAAAAATTCCCGGCAATGTCTTCCATGTCAAATATTTTTAGCTTGTCTGGCGACAACAGACGCATAAAGGCATCAATTTTGGTTTCTATCTCTTCCCCTGATCTAGCATTATAATCTGAGTTTGATATTTTTTTTTCTGGACTTTCTAAATTAGGCTTTTTCGTGCAAATTCCATTTCAACTTGTCTAAGAGAACGGTACATACAAGCTTAATAAAATTAACTCGGACTTGTAGAGGATTTTGAAAGGAACAACTTGACTTTTAATTTTTTTTTTTTTCCTAATTAATTCAAAAAAGGCATTTACATAAGTTTATTTGTTTCTACTAAAAGTTGTTACCATCAGTTTTATATTAGAAACTCCCGAACTGTTGCATATTTAGTTTCAATAGGCGGGCATAAATACCAGTCTATTATGGCACAACATATTATGCAAATGAAAATGCTCTGTCAAATTAGGTTGCAGTCAAAGATTTTGAAAGAAGAGAAAGGCAATTAAGGAGGAACTTGGCCTAGTTAGTTCACAAAAGTGCTTTGTGAAATACAAGGGCACCGGCAGAAAACTTTCCAAGGGATGGGGGGGGGGGTCAAACGCCAAAATATCAATGGTGGCTGGGTGACATGGAATATATTTCAGGAATTGTTTTTCGTACGACTAAGCTTATTTTTAAATACTTTTAGAAAAGAACTCTCAAATAAAAAGAGCATCCAAATTGCCTGCAAAATGATCAATTTGTTTAATCAATAATATATTTAATTATTATGCATTTAATTTTAAACGAAAATCAAATTCATACCAAAATTACAGAAAGATCGTTTTCGTAGATTATAAAAGTTGTAGACTTGCCTTTATACAATTCCCTACGCCTTAGAATATTTTACACAAGGAGTAGAGATACTCAAAATCATCCTACCTGCACAGATACCACGTTTTGATTTTATAACGACCATGTAAAATACATCTCGTTCATAACAGAACAATTCTTCCCCTCGAGCTTAAATCCGTTAAATATTCATACATTAAGAAAAAAAAAGATAGAATAGCGAAAGAAAAACAAAATTTAAACTTACAATCCAGCTGTAAAATTGACCCTCTTTCTTTTTATTGTTAGTCGGGGAGCCAAAGTTGAAAATCTGACAAAATTGCAATCTGAGGGGGACAAGTGATTTGAGAGAGGTTTTAGACTAAATCGACCATGCTGATTATGAATATCTCGGGAATATAAGCGCCAAAGGTGCGCTTGGTGTTTTTTTGCAACTAAGTTCGTTGATTTTTCTATTTCACTCAGACTAAGTCCAGCTTTCTACTAGAATATTGTAGTTGTCTCTTTTATACCTAGCCAAAACATTAGGCGATCGTTAATTCCAAAACATTAGGTGATCGTTAAACACCAAAAAAAAAAAAAAAAAAAAAAAAAAAAAAAAAAAAAAAAATCCTGCTCCAAGCACTACAGCTTCATTATAAGATCAAATTTCAAAGCTGCTTTCATAAATGTCTTCTTCCCCACAGAATATGCAAAGCTCGTCGTGTCAGTGCCACTAAGGCAGTGTAGAAGTCCAATGCTGTCAATAAAGTCCCGTGGAATAGAAATAGCTAGCTCGTGCACAGGGAAAATTCTGTCAGGAAATTGGAGGAATAGCTCCTTTTTGTTCTCTTTCATAACTAACAGCGTAGAGGAGTGTTGCAAAAATATCACCAGAATATTTGTGTCATTGGCCCAAACAATAACAGAAGAACTTCCATTCCTAAAGCTGGAAGCAACATGGACTGCTACAGGCATGTCTGCTTCTTCATGTGTGCTTGCAAGCTCAAGACTAAGAGGAGGCAAAGGTTCCAGGGATCCTTTTCTGTTGGGGGGCAATATCCCAACATGTCGACGATCAGGGAAACATCCAGCAAGTATAATATCAAAGTTCTTACTTTTACTTCCAACATTGCTCCAAAACTCATAAATAAAAGCCACCAAGTTAGCTTTGCAGGAAGAACTTCTAAGAATTGATTGCCAGGAATCACCGAGTTTGATGCTGTCACTATTTATGGTACTGAACTTCAAACTCAGCTCACCTCTTCGTCTATGGCAGCCACTACTGTCTTTTAAGCACACTGGTGAGCCGGTTGGGTCCTTGATTCCATAAATTCCATCATACCGGTCAGAAACCACATGCAGTTGGCATAGATTTTCTGGGAGCTGAGTAAAAACCTTGCACATCAACCTTCTTGAAAAATCAGACAATGTCTCATCCCTTGACGGAGTCATAGTCCTTAAGAGCGGTATAAAGTCCAGAATGAGAGATAGCCTCGAATTGACATCAAACACTGGCAAAGAGCAGGCCTTAGAATCTAGGCAAGACAACCCTTATAAAGTTTATCAGATCAGATTTCTTTCCTGTTCTTAATCGGAATCCCTCGGATTGCGCTTCGAACAATGCCGGGGAATACTGGAGGAGTTCATGCTGAAGTATTTTTTTTTTTTTAGCATGTCAGTTGGTGATCCTGGATTTTTACCAACATTCACCAGAACTTTTTTAACTGCTTCTAGTTCTTCTACAGGGTTAGCAGAAGTACGTTCTATGCCAAGCAAGCCTTTTTTGTAAGAAGTTTCAGAAGTTTCATTTTTGTAAGAAGTTGCATCTGGTCAATAGAAGTTCTCGGACACGTTTTATATCACTAACAGTGGGAAGCTGTCCTTTTCCATCGGTTTGGCAGATTTTGCATAATATTTTTTTTTTTTTTTTTGGGGGGGGGGCTATATAGAGCATCTAATTTTTTTCTGGCAAATGATTCCATGCTATCCTGCCAAATAGAGAAGAAATTTAGTACGGTACTAATGGTAACCTTAGAAAAAAAAAATTCAAGATTTTCTTCATGATATATAACCGATTCA
This sequence comes from Artemia sinica, assembly GCA_027921565.1. Taxonomy (NCBI): domain Eukaryota; kingdom Metazoa; phylum Arthropoda; class Branchiopoda; order Anostraca; family Artemiidae; genus Artemia; species Artemia sinica. The sequence goes on from CM051258.1 coordinate 38,296,364, forward strand.
TTTTCCAGTATCTACAGACTATTATAGTCTATAATAGGACGCTATAAGCAGTGGAAGGACCTGGTGAAAAAAAAATCTTCAAACCAGAAAGTAATTAAAGCCCCCCCCCCCTCCAGCAGTGATAAGAAGTCCAAAATGGAAGAAAAAAGACACTTCTTAGTGCTAAATTTCAATTTTTTCGCCTCTGTAAAGCATACTCATATTCAGTCTTGGTCCCTCAAAAGATGGAAAATGACAATTCTTAATGCTCCATTGTAGAGGCAATGGGCCTTGGAGGCCTGAGTCTCAACCCATTTGAGTCCGCCCTAAATAATAATAATGATGCTCCATTGAACAATTTTACAACTTTGTGGCATAGTATTGGGCATTGCAGCATAGTATTGGCCAAAAAGAAGGTACCACCAAACCTTCTTCCACCTAGCCTAAAATTTTTTTGTGCCACCTAATAGCACGTCCAGACTATCCGCTTTCTTGAAAAATGGGACGGAAATCTGGAAATGTGGACAGGTCTTCCATCCCCTTTTTCCGTTTTCTGGGCAGGAAGGATCAGAGGGTCCGAAAATGGAAAAATGGGACGGGAGACTGTAGTGTGGACAGCTTTTCTGGAAAAAATGACAGAAGAAGGAGACGGTTAAACATGATAAGTGATAAATAAAAATAGTTGTCTGATGTGGTTTAAAATAGAAAAAAGGTAAATTGTCTAACTGAGGCTCTAAAATTGTTTTCTATAGGTTTTGGCTCAGAAAAACAGATTTGATAAGGATGGCTGATAAACTTGTGCCGATATTTTTTTAAAAACCGCCAAGTCTGGAGGGCTATTCCTTTTTCCGGATTTCCATCCCATTTTTCCAGAAAGCGGATAGTCTGGATGCGCTATAAAGTTAGTGACTTGAAGAGCAATGGTAAATAGTTAGATTCTTGACACACAAAAAAGGAAAGAGAAGACAGCCAAGTATTGTCAGTGTACCACCTTTGCTTGAATATGCTTGAAAAAAACCTGTACCACCTAGGCTAGCTCACAAAAGAGCCAAGCACCTCGTAAAACCCTTCCCGTGGACACCCCTATAATTTACTGAATAATAGTAAGAAACAAGTTGCTTTTATCAGGGGGAACTAATCTGCACCTTTACCCTACTTTTAAACCACTTAAGTAAGCCTCTAACTATCCTTTGACCCCAAAACTGGTAAGACTTCTAGCCTATGCATTATAAATTTATATACCAAGGATTCCTGAAAGACGAGGCGAAACAATAAAAAGTGAAATACTGGTAAAAACAAACCTTTGAGGATCAGATAATAGAGTTAATTAGCTTTTTAACCATCAATTTGCACCAGCATGGCAGATGGCAGTAAAGATAACCATAACAAAGCCACGAGAATGATGCAGTGTCATCTACTTAACACTGAACAAGTTAAGTTTTAAATTGTTTACCATAGATGATTGAGTCGAAACTTTGACCTCATATTAAACTATGAAGCGCACATTGGTGGTCGCAATTCCCGAAATAAATGGAATCAGCATGTTCAAAAACATCGTTTCCAAAAGTCAGAACTCATGTACCAAAATGTTTTTTACAAATCGTTATTTGACGACTTTTTCAACTTTGGCTCCCCGACTATGTCCTATTCAACTAAAAAAAATGAACAAGTTAAAAAAAAATTTCGACACAAAATAATCTTATCAAATAGTTTGTGAAAAAGAAACTGGAAATAAAGAGTGACGTGGACCAATATTCACAAAAACTAAAAATTTAATTCTCGTGACAATTGCTACACCGGCAGTATTGACTTTGTATGCTAATTCTAAATATTTAGAATTCTTTCAGTTTATTGTTACCCACCCAAAACCAAAATCTGAGAAAATGGGCCTGATTTTTGAAGAAAGGGACTCCCCCAAAAAAGCAAGCGATCTTATTGAAAAGCTCTTTATTAGGTACTTCATATCAAAGAACCCTACCACAGGTTTCAAGCATCAATCTTCAAAATCTGGAATTTCGCATTTTTTTTCAAAAGAAACATCGTCGATGTATGTTTATTTGTTTTGTTTTTTCCCAGTGGTGATTGCATCAAACGAAAGGTCCAAGATAATTAGGAGGGAGCTCATTCAAACGTAAATTTAAAGCTCCTTTTTAAGGTGAATGTCGCTAAATTCATCGCAATGTTAATTTTCCTATGCTACGAAAAGAGATCTTGCTCTCTGACCCGACATACCAGCACAATGAAATTTTGCACAAGCGATCTTTGAAAAAGGATCTAAAACTTGCCCGTTTTTTGTTCTGATAAAATTCCCAGGTAATAGAAAAAAAAATCTAATGTGAAACCTGGTAGCTTTTTTTAAAAAAGGTCTGGAGCCTCAGAAATGGAAAATTTGAAGCAATCGAAAGTACTATAAATTCAAAAAAAACTTTTAAAATTAATTGGCCGGATTAAAAATTCTAGATTCTTTTAATTTATTCCTCCACGATTGTTTTTGAGTTTTTATATTTTGGACTCTTGCACGGCATGGATAAAACCGAAAAAATCAAAATTAACTTCAAATTGTAGCTCTTTTTAATTTAGTTTATTCCACACTTTTCAGCTTTCTAATCCGATTTGTTAATTTTATATATAATTATAAATAAAATTAAATTTTTACTCTGTTTCTCCTGTCCTACATAACCCCACTTTACACCCCTTGGCTGGAAACATACCCGAGGCTAGGACGGGTCATACTCATACTTGCGTTTAATTGTCTACTTGTCTTTAATTGGATTGGGGTTTGTCTGCTGAGAGAACCACATATAGTCTAGTCGCTTAGTCAAGGGTTCGTGCAATTTTGGGAAAAAAAAGTGTGAAAGTTGGTCTGCAGGGGCAGTTTGATGTGCTCTTTCGATGAGACTGGGACACAAGCGATCTGACCCCTCTAAGAGGGGGAAACAGGGGATAAATGTCACCCAAAATAGGGAAAAGCAAAAAAAATCTTTTTCCTTATTTTAGCTTGATATTCACTGTGTATACTCGATATTAGACAGAAATTGAAGCAAAGTCATGGAAAAGGTGCTTGGAGTGTCCCACTATCAAAGGGAGGGGTGGGGTGGGGGTGAAATTCACCTAACAGGAAGGAAACAGGAAATATTTGTTTTTGTCTATTTCAAATTGGTATTCGGTTTGTTTATTGAATCTTATATAGTCAATGATTTAATGCCATGGTGAAAGTGCAGAGGATGTCCTGGGAGGGGGGAAACAGGGGTAAATATTTCCCCCGGGGGAAATGCTACAGAATGGAAATTTAGGATCTGCTGTCTCTAAGTTTGTTCTCGCCATTTCAGGAGGCATTCTCAAAATCGAGTGGTACAGTATTACATCCTAAATCCTGGATAGGGGAAAGAGGGGAAACTGGGGCAGGGGGCAAGGGAAAATTCCTAACTGAGTTTTTTTTTCAATTTTGGCTGCGGCGGTTATGATGACTCTACTGGGAGTAGGTGGCAAACACTGGACAAAGGAAACCGGGAATGACAGCTACGACTGCCTCCCCCCTCGTTTACCATCGTTTAAGAGTCAAATCCGCTACTATAACTTCTGTTTAAAGATATGACTTTAATCACTGAAGGAAGAAATAAAAATAGGTAAAAATAAGAAAAAAAAAAAAGTGGTACGCAGTTGGTGCCCTGGCTCAGCAGCCTATTTGTTGCTGGCGTTAGATCTGTAGCAGGCTCCAGTACAGGCTCACAGATCAGTGCACGGTAGTGAAGCCGTCATGCACTTGCGTGATGGCTTGCAGGCTTTCTTGCAGCTACATTTGACCAGTTCTTTGCACGCCTTGGAAGCCTCTGGTAGCGTCGTCCAGACAGGATGCCACTCATCATTTACGAGCTTTCATCCAAATTCAGAGGGGGAAGGAGGATTCTGAATGGGGTCGGCTGCTGTTCCCCAAATTCGGCCAGCCTGAAAGTGTGCACGTCTGGTGTGCTGAAGAAGGGCGAAGGGCGTGGGATGCGGTCAATCTGACGTCCCTTGGCAAAAAGAACTTTTCTCGCTTCGTCAACACCCTGGACTTCGCTTGTCCACTCATAGCATAAAACTACAAATCTCTCCAGTAGCTCTTGCGTTCACGGTCTCGTAGCAGTCGACAAATCCAAGAACATGTCAGTTGCATTGGGATAACTTTTCCAGACATCAAAGCAGTGTTTCCACTTATCTTTTCAAAAAGTCTGTAAAATCTTGACAATTTTCGGGATAAAATCGGGAGATGGCTCTCAGGATTCGGGAGAAAATCGGGAGATGGATCTCAGGATTCAATGGAATTTTCAGTAAGAATCTTTTTATTTTGCAGTAAGTTTTTAGTGGTGTTCAAGCGATTTGCGAATAAAGTGCCACATTCTAAAAGTTCAGAGAACAGATTTACTTGAGCCAGCTGCAATTCCGGAAAGAAAATTTGTCGATCAACTTTGTCAAACATGACAAAAGGACGCAGCTAGAAGCTTGAAATGTATTGAATTTTGAAACTAAGTGCAGTCATATTTCATTCAGACTCTAAAGCTGTTTAATTAAGACATTTTTTCTTCATCGACCCTTGCTTTTTCTCGCCCTTTCAGGCTCCACACGACAGCTCGCTAAGTTCAGGACGGGACAGAAAATCTGGAAGAATTGCGGACACCAGGCCTTTGACCATTCAGTCTGAGTTAAGCGGATAATTTGTTTTTACCACCATCCCCAGAGTTATTCACAAATGATAAAAAGAAAACGCAAAGTCGCAGCTTGTTAGTATTCATATAACTGAAAAAATAGCAAAACTTTCTGACACATATACCGCATTACATTCATAATGTGTCGGTCGCATGGCTTTTTTTGTGAGCAGTCCACTCTGATCATGCAGTAACTCAGGCAGAGGCTACTACTCCTTTATCCTCTTTCTCAGGGGCTGGTCAACCGTCAGTGTGTCTACTGTAACTCCAGCTCGTTTCATTCCAAGTTTTGTCTGAATTGTGGAAGCCAAAGCCAAACGATTCCTTCTGTCTGTCTTTATTTCCTTGAGTAAGCTGAACAGTCTTTCTGAAGCTACGTTCGAAAACTGCAAGGAAAACAAGTATTTTACAAACTTTGCTAAGTTTGGTTTCCACGGTGTTCCCTCGCACTCAAAGCCGATTTCCAATAATCCACGGCTGTCAGAGTTACTGTCTCATCATCATTGGTACTATCGAAATGTTCCCGCCACTCTTTGTCAGTGGCACTTCTCGACCACCCTGACAACGAGTAGCGTCTTAAATATGGGCCACGGGTGGGTGGGCTTATTGACTTAGCTTTTTCGGGTTCAATAAAACTAATTTCAATTTTTTCACTGGCTGTTAATTGTCCTCGTTTTCATCCTTTCTTCGCGAGTTTATGTTTTATAATACACTGATAGGCCCTGGCGGACTATATTCGTCACTTTCTGCTTACCCAGTCTTGCTTTATCAGCAACATTCTTATGCAGCATATTTTTCAGGAATGGGACTTACTAGTCAACCGGAAAAAAAGGCAAATTGTTTTCAGAATGCTGCAATTTTTGTCTCTGTATCTTGTACTGGATCATTTGATGCAAACCCCTTCAGTTCTACAGAGCAACTGCAGACAAATTCTGATTTTTGTCATATTTCTTTAAATTTGTAGTAACTTTGGATTATTTGAACCTACTGAATCAGCTTGACCCACATAGTGCTAGTTCCCATCTTCTTGGTGCGAGCCGACACCTGTGGTTAGTTTATGAATTGAAAATAATCAGTTAATTATAAACCTTGAAGGTGTTTAAACGATCAAAAACAGAAAATCAATCCAACCACTAAGGAATGGATAATGGGCAATATTTATACATATGCTAATAAATTCCAATCACGCTGCCTCAGTTGCCTGGGACGTTAAGGAAAATCCCCAAAAGACAACAGGCCACGGCCAAGTAAAAAAAAAAAAAAACAAAAAAAAAACAAAGAATGACCGCAAATTAAAATTTTCCGGGGATTAAGTTTTCTGGAGATTTTCGGGAGATTTGGTATTTTCTTTTTTTGTCGGTAGATGCATTATAAATTCGGTAGATCTCCCGAATAATCGGGAGAAGTGGAAACACTGCATCAAAGGCTTTCTTCTTTCCAGTGCCAGAAAAGGAAAATAGTATATCGCAGCCTGTAAACGTGTAGAAACCAGGTTAAGTTTTTGACTTTTAAGGCCTGTAAGTGAAAAAAACCGTAAAAAATTATCCTGATTCTCCCACAACAAGTGTAAAAGACTGTTTGACAATCTTTACAGAGAGCAAGCCTAAAGGAACAGCAGAGCGCTATACCAATGTACAAGGAGACATGAACTTTGAGGCTACGTGGGGTGTTATGGGGACAGTTGGAGGCTATGCCACACTATCTGAAACACTGGGCGTCCCTTAGGCATCTGCCCTATGTCAAAAGAGACTTCCATGGAAACTGAATCGGCAGTTGGCACCGTATGGATAGAAACGTTGACGGAAATCTTACAGCAGAACGGAGAGGAGTCACTGAAAATGGTAGTTCCCGAAAACAGGTTTCTGAATAGTTCCTATTGGACTACAGCAGTGGGAGACGAGGGTGGAACAAACGCAGCAAGGGCCATGACTACACAGTCAAAGGATGTGTAGGGGTCATTATTGACACTTTCACTAAAAAAAACTATTATACTTGGGGATAAAAAAGTAAATATTGTTATATTTGCTTCAGCTGGGAAAAAGGGTGAAAATTCCGTCAGTCATGTATGCTTCATAAATTATAAGGGTCCATCTAAAAGTATGGAGACATACATTCTTGTTGAAGGTTTTCGCATTAGTGAAGAGATGCACGGGTTACAATATCTATGGTGCGTTGGTGTCAGATATTCTAGCGTTTTTAAACAGTTCGTGGTAATGAACTGTAAGCAAGGAGCGACCCGGCTCAGTAGTAACCAAAACTCTAAAAATCGGAATTTTGATATCAATTGATGCATCAAAAGAATCAGATTTTAATGCTGATTTCAAATATATAAGTTTCATCAAGTTTAGTCCTATGCATTCTTAAAATTTATTTATCGCTTTCAGAATTGTAATTTTCTATAAGTTACGTACCTGAGGAAATTTACCTGATTTTCGAAAAAAGGGGAAAAAAACCCCTAAAATTTATAGAACCTTAACGAAAATCACACCATCAGATTCAGCATATCACAGAACCCTACTGTAGATGTTTCAAACTCCTATCTGCAAAAATGTGGAAGTTTATATTTTTTGCCAGAAGAAAGATCACGGATGCGTGTTTATTTGTTTTTTTTTTCCCAGGGGTGATCGTATCGACCCAGTAGTCCTAGAATATTGTGGGAGGGCTCATTCGAACGGAAATTAAAAGTTCTAGTGCCCTTTTTAAGTGACCTAAAAATGGAGGGCAACTAGGCCCCCTCCCACGCTCATTTTTTTCCCAAAGTCACCCGATCAAAATTTTTAGATAGCCATTTTCTTCAGCATGGTCGAAAATATAATAACTATGTCTTTTAGGATGACTTAACCCCCCTAAGTCCCCGGGGGAGGGCTGAAAGTTTTGAACTTTACCCAATGTTTACATACAGTATTGGTTATTGGGAAGTATACAGATGTTTTCAGGGGGGATTTTCTGGTAGTGGGGCGGGTCGGGGGTTATGTGGGAGGATCTTTCCACGGGGAAGTTTTCATGGGGGAAAGGAAATTGCTATGAAGAGGGTGCCGGATTTCCCAGCATTATTTAAAAAAAAAACGATTAGACATTAAATTAAAAAAAACAAGTTTTCAACTGAAAGTAAGGAGCAATATCAAAACTTAAAACGAACAGAAATTATTACTTAAATGATTGGGTTCGCCCCCTAGTCAATACCTCGCTCTTTAAGCTAAAGTCTTTTTTTAGTACTTTCATAAGAGCTATTTATTCTAATTAACGGCCTTTGTGATTAAGGGGTCATTTTTAAAAAATTGGAACAAAATTCGAACTTTAGCGTATAGAGCGAGGTATTGACTAGGGGGCGAACCCCCTAATATACGTATTAAAAATATATGAATATAGAAGTTCGTTACAAAAGTTAATTTGTAAGTTACGTATATTTATTACTAATAGAAACGTTCGTAAATAAAATTAAATAACTTTCGAGAAAGCCATTTAACCAAATAAAAGTAAAATTAATATGGAAATTTTGTTTTAATTATTCATGTACGGTGAGCCAAATTTCAAAACCTGCATAAATTAAAAAACTTTCAGAAATTAAATTTTAAAAAAACTTTTTTTTTAACTGAAAGTAAGGAGCGACATTAAAACTTAAAACGAACAGAAATTATTCCGTATATGAAAGGAGCTGTCCCCTCCTCAACGCCTCGCTCTTTACGCTAAAGTTTGCCTCTGTCTCACTACTTTATTTTTCAAGACAATAAAAAACTTAGTGTAAAGAGGGAGGCGTTGAGGAGGGGACAGCTCCTTTCATATACGCAATAATTTCTGTTCGTTTTAAGTTTTTATGCCGCTCGTTACTTTCAGTTAAAAAACTTTTTTTTTTAATTTAATTTATAGACTAAAGCAAAGCGTCCCGCATGGCTCGCTTATTGAAAAAGAAGAGTGTGCGAATCATGGTGCAAAAAAAAATAAAATAAACTGTACCAAATACCTCCACGGCCTTGTGAAATATCCTTTCATGGCAAAAAATAGCTTAGAGGAACAGCTAAAAGGCTGTTCGAACAGTCAGCGTACAACAAAAAACTATGGAAATAACTCCTCGGCTGAGGGAAACTATACGAATATCTTTTGTCTTAGAGCAGTTGCTCACCTAACACAAAGCACCGTGGATGCTAATGGTATACTTCCAAGTTCGCTGGTTGCAAAAGATGTCCTTATTTTTAAACAATAGAATTTATTCTGAAGAAGTTTTATGTCTTTTTTTGTCTGCTCTATCTTTGAGCCTATCAGTTTTTTGTTGGATTAAATACATAATCATTACCACTAGCATTATTTTCTTGCAATAAATTCAATTTCTGATACGCAATGTTGGCCACGATCAAGCGAGTACCCAGACCCCTTCATTCAAATCCTCGGTCTTAGGACAGAACCGTTATTGATAGATTTTTGATAGAAATATCAGATGTCTCAAAGCTTTGCTGTTTACTATTCATTGAAAATTTATCGCTGCTCCATGGCAAAGATGGTTCTAGACGTTTACCTTCCAAAAAAACCCCTGCACCCCCCACCATGGAAAATAAATCCCCGCTGACAAAAAAAAATCCCGAAAAATACCCCCCCCCGGCAGAAAACTCCGCCCGCGAATAATGTTCGCATGTTTCCCAATAACAAATACTATCTGTAAGCAACGGACAAATTACAAAACTTAAAAAGGCACTTGAACTTCTATAATGGGGTTCTATGATAATTTGTAGTTAGGGAGGGAGAGAGATACCTCAAAGGGTGCACTTTGATGCCAAAAAATCCCAGCTCTCATTGAGCCATCAGATAAATACAGAATTAGTTCTAACGGGAAGACGAGGAGAGGGTGGAGGTAGAAATTTATATATAATCCCCAAGGCCATAACCAGGATTTGTTTTGGGGGGGATGTATTTTTTTAGGGAGAGGGGACACAAAAGGAACTTTAAAAAACGTATCAAAAATGTGAAATTGATATATACTCCTTTATGATTTCTGGGAATATTTCTGGTCTATGCTTTTATTATGAATGTAAAGTGTAACATTAAACCCTAAAATGAGCATAATTTATTCCATATAAGAGAAGGAATGCCCCTTCTTCATCCACATCGCCGCCTCAGAGGGGGATAGGGGAGGGGTAAAGTATAGCGGGTCTGCATGGAAAATGTGTTAGGCACAATTATTCTGAATATTATGAAATAAGAGTTGTTTTCTGATTTCGAACTGTCCAAATACTTTACCCCCCTCCCCTTATATGCAAATATATAGGCCAAATGGTACTTGTGTAGAAACTGAGTGCACACGCGAGAAGTGAATTTTCGTTAATGCTAATGCAATAGAACAAAATAGGATGAAAATATAATGGTTTTCGAACAAAAGTATAAGGTTTACAAATTACAATTATGCTTCCAGAACGCTATAATGTCGTGGGTTCTGTCTTTGGCAGAACCCACTCTCTTTTTCTGTCTTTGGCAAATCCCAAATTGTAATTTTAACATCCATGTTCATTCAATCACTTATCATTGCAGACAAACTTGTTTTTATCTGATCTTCGCATTATCGCGTCAGTACCAGCTAATTGAAAAGTAGCAATACGTTACCTAATCTAACCTAACCTAGCTACATTTTAGTCCCCCTAAACCCCCAAAAACTAAAGTTTAAATCTTTGTAACGGAGTGAGCAATATCTCATTATGCAGTGGAAGCCTGTTTATCAATAGCGGCTTTGAGATTTCGATGCGGTATTACTTTCGCGTGTATCTACACAAATACCCCCAAATTATATATTTCCCATATAATCTGTCACTTGTCTTTGCCTTGTTTCGCGCTAAGCTGAAAGAAAATAACGAAGAAACCGGTCTGTTCTCGAGTTTTACACATCATTAATGATTTATCCCTATTTGAACTTTTATTTATCGTCAAGGAAAGTCAGTGTGGTATTCGCAATTATCTACTTGGTTTTGTTGTTATTTTTTGTTTTTTTTTTAATTTAATTCGTATAGTAGCAATTAATTGTCTGTCGTGAGTGTTAATACTGTTCAAATTCTTTTTAGGAAAACGGCTCTCGTATTTCCATATTTCTCGGTAATCTTGCGTCAACTATTTCTGGCAATATTGCTTCAGATAAAACTTTTGTAATTTTGGTAGCATTTTTTTCTGCCAGAATTCTTTGTCACGATTGATTTTCTCAATAAATGGATCGACTTTACCGAAAAAAATAACAAAATAGCCAGAATCTATGTTACAACACTCTAATTGCATTTGTATTTGGTAGAAATAATTATTTGACCTTTTGAGCTGTAATGTGCCATTATTTTTGTTTTCCCGACAAATATTTTTTTGGGATAGCCTCCATTCTTCTATATTTAGATTTTTGGCACTGAAAGGACATTTCACTTCCAAAACCGCCGTATCACCAGACAAAAAAGTGGCTATTCCATCAGGAATGGCTGCAAAATATCCGTATTTAATATGAACAAAATGTCCTGAAGGATGCACTTTGCAGTCCATCTTTTTCTCAAAAGCCGATATAGCTATTTGTTCGTACATTTGCCCATGTTCCATTGCTTTAGTCTGGCGGTTTTTGGGATAAAGCAGTTAGCGCACTAACAGTGAAACAGTCTTTGTCCATCTTTTACAAAGTATTCCAGCTACTGACGCAGCTCCTAGCTCCTAGCTATTCCAGCTCCTAGCTATCTGTTGTCAATACAATTTATCTGAAATCGTGTTGCTTCTTCTATTTCATGAATTTCTAAGTCAGTACACTGAACACGGTTCAGAAAATCACTTTTTGCTTCTTCAAGAGAATCAGGATCTAAATCTGGAACACATGTATTCGGGCCGTAGTTTTTGTCAGGTTTCGAAACTTTCTTTGTAAATGGTTTTCCAAACAGACGTCTTTTAGCTTTTCATGTCTGCTTGTTTATGGCCCTTCTGGCCCGCTGCTCAGCAAGTCGCTTCAATAAACGACTTGGTGTAGATCCTAAACTTTTGCGAAAAATATGCAAACGGGCAGAATGTCCCTTAGAATATTTTATGCCCGCAGCGGTAACATGCGTTGTGTATCGGGCTCTTTTTGTCACCATTATGTTTTTCCCTCGATAAGCTTAGCAACTATGCTCATAAAATACTCTGCAAGGTTGCTAGTACTGTTTCCGATGAGAAATCGAGCCCTTCTAGTTTAAGTGTCAAAGGCTGAATACACATGACTAAGGAAAATATTGCTTGGGGCACCTTCTTCGCTGAATTCAACAATTTTTCCTGCGATTTTGCAGCATTCTGGGCATTGTCTATGATCACCGCGAAAGAAATGCAATGGTATCGCTTTCAGCTCATTTACAAGGTCTTTGACCCCTTTCCCTTCTTTGGTTGTGCGTGCAATTGCGTTTCTTGCAAAGTCGCACATTTCCTTTACTTTTAAACCACTAAGAAGCCACCTGCATTCGGGGTTTTCTTTTTGCTTCATGTAAAGTCTCTTTTTTAGGCACTTACATGCATGGTTGGCACCCTCAATTTTTTCGATATATCTAGCGTACGGTACTTTGGCTGTAAGCTCTGCATGGGTGCTAGAGTCACCATCAGCGATAATTCTAACATGTTTTAAAGAGTGCATAGTTGGAGCGATTCAAAATGCCTCGACTAAAATATCAGATTCCATACCTGTGCATGGTCCCTGCCAGTTCATAAAGCACGTACGGTCGGGAAGCAAAGTGTTTTCATTCCTTCGATGCTTCATACGAATGCAACAGTATTTTTTTCTAATCTCAACATGTAGAAGATTTTCTGAATAAAAACCAATGACGACCCCACAGCCAGACACCGCAGAAAACCTATTGCCATAGCTTCTAGTGCACCAGCCACCATCAACTATAACACAAGTCTCCACTAAACCATGCATGTCGGTTTTTTCGCCTGCTTTAATAGCCATTCTGTGCTCAATCTTGCCGTTGTTCAGTAAATATTGATGAAGTGTTTTTCCAAGTTCTCACCAATGTCCATTTCATATTTTGTAAAAACTTTTCGTGATATACAGTTTGAACCAACTGTAGAAAAAAAGCTCCTGAATTTGGGCATGACTCATACCACTGTTTATTGCACCAACTACTACTTCTTTGTTAACGTTTATTGTCCCTGTGCTGACCTTTCGTCTTTTGGCTACTCTTTCTGTAGTAAAATTGGTTCTTTTTTGCTTTTTTTCAGTCTGTTTTTTATCTGGCTGTAAATTTGATTCCAAACTGTGTGATTGGCGAGATGGTTTCGATGTATTTTTCGGTGCTGGTGGCATTTCAGTGTGTAAAGTAACCTCTTCACTGCACGATTCACATTTGAAAATGAAACGTGAACGTAATCCAGCCCTGAACTCTCTGTCGAACATCATATTTGCGACAAGTTGCATGTCTTGGCACCTGAAACAAGACATTGGCTAAGAATTTTACATTGGGGGGTTGGGGGTGTATTCATGTGATGAGATTAAATTTGTCACAGCAGTAAAAACGGAAATTAGTATAGGTGCCCCCCCCCCGCGAAAAATACCCCTCCCCCCATGAGACACCCCCCGAAAATTAATACCCCCATCCCTTGTTGGTTGGTTTGCAATACATTTCGACTTATAAAAATGGACTAGAAATTTCTTTGAACCTCTAAAATGGGGCTCTCTATTTATTTTTTAGTTACGGAGGGAAGGATGATTTTAATGCCAAAACATCCCAAGTCTTAATAAACCTTAGTGTAAAGAGCGGTACTTTAAAAGGTTGGTAGTTCCCCACACATTCAGGATAATTTTGTTCCATCTTCGATTAGAGAAGGTTCAGACTTGGATTGAAGGGAACAGGGATTGACATAATAAATAAGCTGACCTCATCCTAAAAATTAGCGGTGAAAAAATTGGGCTGATCACTGACATCGATCAGCACCTGTTCATCGAGAGGTCAATGAGGGGCGGATACATTTTTCATGGGGATCGTATCTTGGAAACTGATCCAACTGGAGAGAAGACGGGAACAAAATCGGATGCAGTGTTCCTTGATATGGATTCCCTCTACCCCTTGGCCATGTCTCATTATGTTCTAACCTGCGATGACTATAAATGGCTCAATGACCCTCAAGCCTCCAATTTCCCAACATTGACAGTGTTGAGGATAATGGACCGGTTGGATGTTTTTTTTTTAAATTGATGGGGAGATACCAGTTGAGCTTCACGATTCGGTAAAGGATTTTGTTTTTCCATGCATCAATAGACCTGTGTCTAGGGACTCTTTGAGTCCCCGCAACAGACTTTTGGTCGAGGTGGAGGGATTGCATTGGTCACCTTCAAAACAAAAACTTATTGCCGACCTCCTGCCGAAGAAAAATATTATTATACATCATGTGGCTTTAAAATGGATATGCAACAACGATTTCAATGTCACAAAGGTCCATGGAGCCCTCCAGTTTAGTCAAAAACCCTATCTGAAAACGTTTGTTGACACTTTTGTCAAGAAACGTTCTGAAGCGCAGACAAAGGCTGAAAAAGAAATCTATAAGCTCATTTTAAATTTGGCTTTTGGTAAAACGTGCGACAGTGTTCGCAATACGAATCGTTGTGACGTCGTGACCGATCCCGAACAATGTGCTTGAATTATTGCCAATCCAAACTACACTTCCTTTAAATCATTGGCCCGGGCATGGTACTATTGAATAGATAAAAAAGAAGCATTGTCCTGAATAAAAATATTGCTGCAGGCAGTGCGACCTTGGAGATCTCTAAAAAGCTCATGTTGGAATTCTACTACAATGTGGCTAGGAAACAGTGGCCGGAGAAGGGACAAGTAAAGGTCTGCTACGAGGACACAGACTCTCTACTGTTAAGAGTAAAACTCAAAACCTACTTGATGATTTGGCGCACGGTGAAATCATCAGTTCTCGGATGGACTACACAAACTGGAGTGGGGAGGTCTACCCAGAACTAGTGAAACGTCGGGCGCCAAATCAACTTTTATTTTTTAAATCAGAAACGGGACGTGACATGATTTCCCGTGGTATGTTTGTAAGTCCGAAGGTGTACTTTATACTGACATACGACGAGGAAATCAAAAAACGTTGCAAAGGAGTACCCACGCGCTATGTGGATAAGAATTTCGACATGGACGTTTATAGGAATTGATTTGTTGAAAATACAATTCCACGAGCGAAATTGTTGACAATTCGTTCGTTAAACTACAGGAACTTCACTGTAAATATAGATAAAATTGCCATGAGTACCATTTCCGACAAGGTCTATGTTTGCCAAGACGGTGTGACTACCCTCCCCCTGGGGCATTATTTAACTTCTGACCGAGCCGAATTTGTTAGTCATAGGGAAGTCTCGGTTTGAGTAAAGTCCAATAAAATAAATTTCCCAAAACCTTGGAGGGAGGCTCGTGGCCCGGGCGATGGGGGGTGGGAGCCCTTCGGCCACCCGGTAGTCCGTTCAAGAATAATGAGAAGAACAAAATCAATAAAGAATCATATTTCTTGTATTATTAGCATAAAAAAACAGCACTTTACAAATAATACATTACAGAAAAAAACACATTAAACAAGAAAAATACACTTAAGATTTTTTTTAAATTTATTCATAATAAAAAACATAAACAATTATTTTAAAAGTGCACTAGAAAAAAGCACTTTAATAAATATACTTTATTTATTTATAAAAAATACAACATTTAATGGAAAATACACTTAAAATAATATCACTTTTTTACACCGTTTTTTAATTGGAACAAAATAACATGTATATTTACAAAAAAATCTGTTCTAAGTAAAAAAGATACCGTTGGTGGCGGCGCCCCCCGCTGGTGGCCGGCTGGTTGGCCGAAGCCCCCCCGGGCCACGAGCCCCCCCCCCAAAGGTCCAGCCGGCCCATTCTCCTCAACACTGTCAATGTTGGGGAAATTGGAGGCTTGAGGGTCGTTGAGCCATTTATAGAAATCGCAGGGTAGCGCGTACTTAGACATGGCCGAGGGGTAGAGGGAATTCATATCAAGGAACACTGCATCCGATTTTGTTCCCATCTTCTCTCCAGTTGGATCCGTTTCCAAGATACGATCCCCATGAAAAACGTATCCACCCCTCATTGAACTCTCGATGAACAGGTGCTGATCGATGTCAGTGATCAGCCCGATTTTTTCACCGTAAT